>CM070677.1:13648097-13929399 GCA_036346265.1 Melocanna baccifera
TAAAAAACTAAAAACTATAATTAAAAAAATCAAAAATTAAAAAATAAAGGTAGAAATAATCTGGACCGTCCATCCAGAGATGAACGGCCAGATCATAGCCCAAAGTCACACCTGACGTAACCGAAGCTACGTCAGAGAATCCCGAGCGGTACCCGCCATCTCTCTCCCTGGAGGATAGCTTTTCTACCGTGAAAGGAAATGCGTTCCTTTTCTATTGTAACTGGCTGAGGTAATTTATTTGATATAATTAAATTCAAAAAATTAAAATAGAAAAAATATATAGCTTATCACGGACAGTACGAAGGAATACGGAAAAAAAGAAAAGAAAAAAAACCTAAAAAATTAGAAAAAGATAAAATTAATAAATAATAAAAAAATATCAAAAATCAGAAACTAAATTAAGTGATGCCTATAAATGATGTACCATAGATCAACCAGATGTCCGCATCAATAGGCCCGTAACCTACAAAAAGAGGGTAAAACCGGCGCCGGTCGTCGGCAACTCGGCGTACGCACATACATGCGTGTCGGCAAAGCAGCGAACTCCAGTCCCGGGACACAACTTTACGGAGGAGAGCATCGCAAGATATCCTGCTAAGCTCTCATCATCCCGTGCACGCGACGCGACGTCCTCCCCCCAAAAAGAAGAGGTATGCAGATGGGCATGTGAAACCTACAACCGAACAGCAGCAACTCATGAGTCATGACACGATTAAGAGACAACAAGTTCGAATTGGAAAAGGCAGATATGGTTCTGGCAACGTCTGTATGTATATGGCGCCGTACAGGCCAAACGAAGCCACGACATTGTATTTATTATTTGCTATTATAAAAGTGAATTGGTAGTTTAGATGATGTAGATATTGTTTGGCGTATATATAAGTACTACCTATCTAGCTTCACCCAAATGAGAGAAAGAGAAGGTATGTCAGGCACTGATTAGATGGGCTGCCCTCTTTACCTAAAGGCGAAACCAAAACCCTAGCCGCCGGGCGCTTCGGTGGAGCCGCCGCGCTGGCCGGACTCGCCGCCGCGGGCGCCACCACCGGCGCCGCCTCTCCCACGCGCGCATGCGCCGCCGCCATCGCGCCCTCCGCCGGGCGCCGCGCGCGCCGCGTGCCTTCGGCGCCCGCACCACCGCGCAGCCGCCGCGTGTGCCGCGCGCTGCCTTGCCGACCGCGCCGCGCGCGCCCGCCCAGCGTTGGCTGCGCGCGCGCCCTACCAAGGCCGCCTCGCGCGGCGCTGCCGCGCGCTTGCTTTGCTGGGGCGCGCGCCGCGCCGCGGCATCGCCATGTCATGTCATGCGTCGGGGCGCGCCGGCCACTACGCCGGCCAGCCTACCGCTGGTGCCGTGCGCGACGCCGTCGGCGCCGTTCGCGCTGCTGTGCCGCGCCGCCGCTGCAGGCGCCGGGGGCCACGCCGGAGGGGGCCACCGCGTCGGGAGGCCGCTGCACCGGGGAGGCCACAGGCTGCTGCGCCACGCGCCAGGGCAAGGAGGCTGCGCCAGGAGGCCGCGTGTACCGCGCCGCACCGCGCCGCGTGTGCCGCGCTGGCCGCCTATGCCGCGCCGAGATCGTTTCTCACAAACCTAAGCGATTGGGTGATTTGAGGTCAGGGCGAAAGTTTGGACGACGACGTTTGCGGACGCCGCTTCCTCCTTGGAGGCGTCCTCTCTGTACCTCTTCCCTGGCTCCCCCCACCCGGTGGTTGATTGCAGGTGAAAACCTTTCCCATGGTGGACTGGCGGCGTCAGCGCATTGAGCGTTGTTACCTTCTTGAACGCGTTAGGCAATTTCAGCTCAGTTGATTGGTGCTTGCCGTTTGGCTATGTCGCTGCTCGTGCTTTGTTTGCATATGTACAGTTCGCCAGGAGCTCTCGACACCGTGTCTTTCCTTATCTCCTGACCCGCTATATGGTGTTGGAAGGTCCGAGGAAGGTTAGAGGTGTTGGCTGAAGAGAGAGCTATTTGGATGAAGAAGTTGAAGTGCTTGCCGAAGGCCCTCCCTATTGAGCATCGATGTGATGCATCAAGTGTTGCTGTCTTTATTAGAGGAATACAGTCACTTGATGGAGGCAGCAAAGAGTTTGGTGTTGTTTAGCAAGTGATGTAATGAGGTAGGAATAGGGCTGGGACTTGAGTTCTGTTTCTTTGTTCCGTGTTTTGCACACCGCGTAGTGGTTTGTAGTCTAAGTACTTTGGGTGTGTTAGATTTAGCTGTACTCATTCACTTGTGAATGATGAAGACCGGAATGTTATATTCCTTAATCTAAAAAAATGTCAGAAATGACGGCTGATATGTTGGCCACAACAATCAACGCGAACAAACGTCACCCACCGCTTTACAACTTCCTTCCTTTTATAAGATATAAGAGGCGTGAGAAAATGGTGAGCAATGTCTCGGTTCAATCATACAATTGAGTTCATTGCGTACCAGCTCGGACCATGGCAATTACTATGTTCTACACTAACCAGGTTCTTTTTCATTCCGAGAGGAGAGGATGAGAATCATCAAGTATGAGAAACTCAACAAATAACACATCAAATTACGAATACACAAATGATGGAAGTCGAAATAAGATCCCTAACCAGAAAATTGGAGTTGATTGTAGAACTAACCTGAAATGAAACCGAAAATTTCAAAATCTTGAATCTTCTTTATTGCTTTTGATTCCCTACTAATCCCAGCCTAAATCCGCACTTAACCTGCCCCTAGCGCAGGGGCAGGGAGGCAGGTGACCTGGCCCATATGGGGGCGTAGAAGGTGCATGAGCACTATAGCAGAAAAATTCATTAAAGTATATTTTCTATAGAAATTTTTAAATATATCAAATGAACTTCAAAAATTATAATTTTTTTGTGCAGCCTGCGGACATAGTGTACTTACTTGTATACTTTTTTATAATTTTATCCATTCTGAATTTTTCCATAAAATTCCTACAAACAGTATATCTAAATGGATTTTTGAGGGAAAACTCATAATGAAAAAATTATGGAAAAATTATACAAATAAGTACACTATGTCAAGAGGTTTCACAAAATAATTTACAATTTTTAGAATACATTTGACATATTTAAAATTTTGTAAAAAATACTTCAATGGATTTTTCAGAAAATGTGCTACAGTGTCGTCAGCACGGTCACCGTGCGGTTTTGGGTGAAGATTCTGTGAACGCGCACACCGCATGTTCATTCATTGTGTTCTTTTTTTTCTTAGCTTTACGTCGTGTTTCATGAAGTTTCGTCGCTGCCTCCATTTTCTCACCTATTTAAGATGGGTACACGGCCGTTGATGTTCATTCACAACCAATTTGCAGAAGCGTTCGCTGATCAATCGTTAGCTCACTTGCAGTGTTTAGTAGTTTTGTTGATCATTTTTTATCGTTAAGTACCTATTACTCCACATATATTATTTCATTTGCATAATTGTTCGGTTCATACACTATTTCACGTGCATGCATGTTACTTTTTGTTGTCCCTTTGAAAAATATTTTGTATTGCTGTAATATAATATTTTCGTGCATATTTTATATCCCGCTATAACTACACATATTTCTTAGCATCCGGCCTACCGTTGCAAGGCCAGTTGTTCCCCCTCCGCAGTGGACATGGAGGCTGTCCTGGAGCGGCTGCTGGCACGGGAGCAGGAGGACGCCGTGCTGTTCGGCTAGTGCATCGCCGAGCTCAAGCTCAAGGGGCTCAAGTTCGACCTACTCAAGGAGGTGGATGCGCTGCAACGGGCTAAGAGCCTCCGCGTCGAGGCCAAGGGCGGTGAGAGGCTTGCCATGTGGTGACCGGTCAGGGACCTCGCCGTCTGCGTGCTCTTCGACGCCACCTGCGGTGTCCTCGTGCTCACGAGATTCTTGCTCTGCAGTAATTAGCCAGGAGAGTAGAGGAGGGGAATCGCATGGCCTTCTTGGCTTTGTTCTTGCTGGATGAAACGCATTGTTCGTTCATGCAGAACTATTTGTTCTGCAAATTTTGATGTTGGTTCAGTTTAGATAAGGGAATGATTTGATGCGTTAGATTCTATTTGTAGGGTTACAGCAATGCGATGCGTGGGGGCGATGGCAAGGGGGCTGCGGCACGTAGGGGTGACAACGAGGGGGGCTGCGGTGCGATGTCAGAAATGACGGCTGATATGTCGGCCTCAACGATCAACGCGAACAAACGTCACCCACCGCTTTACAACTTCCTTTCTTTTATAAGATATAATTAAGAGGCGTGAGAAAATGGTGAGCAATGTCTCGGTTCAATCATACAATTGAGTTCATTGCCTCGTATACCAGCTCGGGCCATGCCAGTTACTATGTTCTACACTAACCAGGTTCCTTTTCATTCAGAGAGGAGAGGATGAGAAACATCAAGTATGAGAAACTCAACAAATAACACATCAAATTACGAATACACAAATGATGGAAATCGAAATAAGTAAGATCCCTAACCAGACAAAAGGAGTTGATTGTAGAACTAACCAATGGTTGAAGTTAGACAGTTTTAATTTATGAGACCATATAAACTAACGGCGAAGCTAGCAAGACAAATCAATTAGGTCGTACTATGCATAGCTGCGAAATAAATCTGCGAAATTGGCTCCTAAGAGCTGCACTTGGTTGGTATTTGCTAAGACACACCGTATAACTATGAATAGGCGGATGGACACTACAAATTCATAGCCATTTGCCAGAACACACTCCGAACTCTAAAATATGATTTTGGGGATTTGGAGAGATAAACAATTCAAAATTCTCAAATTACAAAATGGGGTGGGCTCGCAGCATTCACAAGGAAGGATGGGGAGTGACTGATGATCGTTGGCAGTGACATTAGAATTTTTCATATTTGTGGCCTCCTAGGAATTGTGTTTCGCAGAACTAGACCCCTTCCGATCTAATTTGCAAATGTAGCCCCTATACAGTGCATCTACCCCTGGTTCCGAGCGCGGCAAGGACCTGCCCACTGTGCTGGAGGGTGCAGGTGACCTGCCCCCAGCGCCGGGGAGGGGGGCAGGTGACCTGGCCCATATGGGGGCGTAGCAGGTGCGTGAGTACTGTAGCAGGAAAATTCATTTTAGTATATTTTTTATAAAAATTTTTAAATATATCAAATGAACTTCAAAAATTTTAAATTTCCTAGGAGTCTCCATATTCCCACAATTGTCTAGAATTTCAATTGCACACAGATTGATAAACAATATTGTTTTCGCTTATAATGTCATAACACAGTTCTTATATATAGTATGGTATAATAATTGATAACAATGTTTAAAGACGTCTAAGCCAAACTTATTTATATTACAGACAAAAGATGACCACACCATAGGCTACACTTGAGTGTAGGCTTGACCTATAACATGTGATCTTCAACATCGTAATACCCATCATCTGTTGGCATACCCTCCTCATACTACTTATCATCTGAATACAAATATGCAAGACTATGTATATTCGTACTCAATAAGCCACGGTAGTAATATTTATAGTGAAGGGCTTTCAAAGAATGTCTGACAAAGAGGACTTTGTTGGACCTATCACAACTAGTATCCCATATAGTTTTGTTTGTAAACATTTTGAGTTAGAACAAAAGAGTTGACAATTAAAATTTCAAGAGTAAGGGTAATGATTCATCATCACCACTAATTACCACATTTTGACCACTTAAAGAATACTTATGCCTTAAGTTTAGGTATCACCCCATAACATAGTTTCACAAGCCAAAAACACGGCACATTCGAATGATTGAGGTTTATCTCTGCAGGGAGTGCCTAGCTTTAACCACGAGATGTCCATAACTTGCAATCATTGAGAAACAACATAACCGTTTGAGAGTCCCAGAATAGTAGTTTCTACCCGATGAACTACGTGTCCATCCTAGCAGTTGAGAACAAGTCAGGCCAAGGCAAGACTACATGTCAACTGCTTACATGGGTTCCACCATTATGAAAATGCGAGTAGTGACACCCAAAGGTTCACTCCCGATTTCACCCATTACTTGCTAACATAGAGCCTTCTCCAACAGACTTCATGAAGTAGGACAATGTACTAGGCTAAGCCCAATTTCTCAATTCCACAGATAGGTGATAATTATGTCAATTTTATAGCATAAAATTCTAGTCCTTATATATTTTGAGCAAAGCCACTTTCCAAATAGAGAACTAGTGCACGCAACCACCGAATAGCATATGCACATAGTCACCCCTAAACCATCCAACCAACCTCCGCCCTCAGCTAACATTTCAGAAATCATTGCTCTAGGCGAGCAACCCAATATTCATCACATATCATTGTACCCAGGGGCGGAGCCAAGGGGGAGGCTTAGTAAGGCTTCAGCCTCACCTCCCCCGTGGCAACCCACCCCCCATTCCCCCAAGGCGGCGATCAAGGACCAGAAGCTGACGACTTCGACCACCAGAAGCTAGCTCAACCCACTGGCCGTGGCCTTAAGGCCCAACAAATTCATCTCAAGCTCATCCACCCACCACCGGCCCACCAAGACACCAACTCACAAACCTAACAAATAGCAATAGTAATTGGATTTGCACAGACTCATAGAGGGGTCAGCGGCCAGGCGAGGGGTGTGCGATGAGGGCGCGGCCGTCGGACCGGAGCCGTCGAGGCAGGGGGCCAGATCTGGTGGCGCTGCGGCAAGGCAGCCAAGAGGAGGCTGATCCGGGGGCGGGGCCGTGGGGGAGCCAGGTCCTGCAGACCGAAGCCGGGGGAGCCAGATCTGGCGGTGAGGCAGCCGTGAGGAGGCGGATCCGGGGACGCGACCGGGCGAGGGGGCGTGCAGAAGGGGGGCGCGGCCGCCGGACCGGAGCTGTCGAGGCAGGGGAGCCAGATCTGGCGGCGCCGCGGCGAGGAAGCCGAGAGGAGGCAGATCTGGGGCGGGCCGTGGGGAGCGGAGGCGGATGCCGGACGGCGGCGAGGGGGGTTGAGCAACCGAGCCGGGGCAGGGCCGCAGGGGGAGCCAGACCGAGGCGGCGATGCCGACGAGGGGGGCCGAGTCGGGGTAGGAGGAGCTGGGCGGTGACACTGGCGAGGGGGGCCGACCGGCCGAACGAGTGCCTGCTGCTTGAGCGAGCCAAGCGAGTGATAAGGGTGCAGCCGTGCGGGAGCAGCTGCCGAAGCGAGTGAAATAGGGGTGCGGCACCCCTATTGCGGGAGAATTAGATATTTAGGCAAATGGCAATTGGACTGAAGATTGATCGATTCTCGTTGAACCGATCAAAAACATAAGTAATATTTTCTTAGTTCCGTGTTGATTTAGTATTTTAGAATTTAGATTTTACAGCTTAGACTTTTAGATTTAGTATATATAAATAGTTTAGTTCTTATAATTAATTAATAGATTTATAGCTTGTACTGATATAAATAGTTTAGTTCCATGTTTTTTATTATTTATCTCTATCTAATTGTGTAATTTCTATGTGCATTCGAAATTCTATACGAGTAAAAGACTAAATTTATATCAACTTAGTTTAAATCTATAAATAGTTCAACCCCCCCTTAATTCCATTCCTGGCTTCGCCACTGATTGTACCATATGATTTGACGTGTCAACTCGTGACAATAACCCATTCATAACATATCATTGCAGCATATGATTCGATACATCAACTTGTGATGGTGGACAACAATGAGAGTTGTATTTCATTATTCCGTGGAAAGAGGAGAGGAGATGGAGCTGCTGGCTTTTCGTCATCCACCCTCGTCGATGAGAGGAAGGGCCGCTTTCCCATCCACTACATTCTGAAGCTACTTGCTGATCGCCCTTTAGTGTGGAGTGCTTATCGTGGTTCTTTTGGCCATGGTGGAGCTAGGGTTCGCCATGCTTTTGCTTCTATTCTTCTCTCTCAAGCATTGTGCAATGGCTATCCTCTCCATGTCTAATTGGATAGCCAGTTTCAAAGCTTTAGCATGTTAGATGTATTGGGATTGGTGCCCGTGCCTTTTTCTTTTGTATTTCTGCTTTATCAATATAATAGTCAACTCTCCTCCCTGTTTCCTTTTTTTTTAAATCCAATAAATTTATAGACAAAGCTGAGGCTGTACTCATACAACAAAAACACCGCAAACTTTCATGATAACCATCGAACCGATCTACATGGGACAAAATTTACAAGGTTATGCTTGGAGCAAAGGCTCAGAAAGGGGGCCCTTTATTTATTTTGTTTGTTTGTTCGTTCGTTCGTCTGCTCATTCGTCCATTCATTAATTTGTTCTTGTTGATCTATCTGCGTCTTAGGGTGTGTGCAATCGGGACTTTTTAAAGTTTGAAGTACGTTGGTAGATTGCAACAAAGCTTGTTTGTGAATGAATCAAAATAGACCTTGATTTTTTATTTCACATGAACAATGATATCTTAATCTTGTTCAAAGAAGAATAAAAATCCAAAATATCTACGGGAACAAGAAAGAACAAACCGGAAAAAAATAAACAGAGAGAAACAGGAAATGCAACGTAACCCAAAGAAACATGTATAGTCACAGATGTGTCGTATAATCTCTCTTTCTGGTTGATTACTTGGATACATCATACATCAAAGAGCTAGTATACCCCTCTAGTAAAACTCAGCTAGCTTGCTTGCTACTACAAAGGATTGACCAATGATGGAATCGAAGATGGTGAGAGGAGGAAAGGAGAGACCTTGAAACATGCATCGTCCACACACGACGGTCCATGGTCAAACATGGCCGGCCAGCCGATCGCCGCCGGCGACCGTCCGTCCATCCACCGGCCGGGTCTCCATCCGATCAGTAGCACCGGTAGACGACGTACGAGTTTCGGCGGGGCTGAGGCCGGTGGCAGAGCATGAACAGCACCAGGGCAATCATCAGGGCCAGGAGGAACCCCTTGGGGTCGAGCCCGCCACCGTCGTCACTGCCGCCGCCTTCGTCGCCGTTGCACCCCATGCAGCAGCAGGAACCCATGGTGTCCACACCTCTCCCCTTTCCGGAGAGAGGGAGAGCTCCTTCTGAATCTTGTGATGTGTATGTAGCGTTGCTTCAACTAAGGAGAGAGCACTCGTGACTGGTTTACTACCATCCACAGGCAAAATCCAAGACAATACCGGTGCAATAACGGCCGGGTTTACGGTACGTTGGGCCCACATGTCAGAGGAGGGTTCACAGAAAATTCCTTCAGCTCCCCTCCTGTTGCAAGGGTTGAAAGTGTTCTTTTCTCTTTGATTGGTTGTTGGGATGCCATTTTCAATTGCCATTGGAATTCCACTTGGCGATGAGATGAACTGTTTTGGCCCCAATTTTAGACAAGTCCCAAGTGCTAGACGACAATTCTTGCGATTATTAGTGCACCCAATGGTATCGGTTTGACCAAGACATTGAATTAATCAAAGGATTTTAGTGCATGTGAGGATACCAATGGTATCTACCACTTCTATGGTTGTTTGGTTTGCTCCGCTGCTGAGGGCTCTGAAATGCACATGCAGAGACAGGCTGTTTGTTCGTCTGACTTCCAGTTTCAGCTGGATGGGAGCAACTTGCAGATGAGAAATTAAGTTCTGCTCGAGAACATGGGCCGTACCACCAGATGTCGAAAACCAACTCTTCGGCTCTACAATCAACGAGCTAAGCAATCGTGCTAGCAAGTGACAGCCCTGTCTTATGACCATGGTATTACTGTATTAGTACCAGAAAACAAAGAGACCATATCTGTTCAAGATTATGCTGAACCAAGACATCAAAAAGTAACAAGGCTTTCGGAACAAATGTACTTGGAAAAGAACGACAAAATAGATGAACCAATAGGAAACCAACCACGGGGCAGGTGAAAGCATATTTCAGTCGAAAACTTGCGTTGAAGTTCAGAACTCAGCAGTCAAACTCAGAATGGAAAACACAGGCACCGAGCAGCGAGTACAAGATATACACCGTCTTGCCGTACAGTGTTCTGCGTGGTTTATGAAAAACCGCCAAGAAAAGAAAACGAAATCACTAGTTTGCACCATATCACACATTTCTACAAATCCCCTCGCTATTGCTACTCATTTGGAGCCAGAAGAATTGTACAATATGAAATAATGTTAATTGTTGAGACCAAGGAATTCTGTGAAGCTTGGGTACTCAGGCTCCCACCCGATCTCAGCGCGAGTTTCCGAATTCTCCATCCTCTTCCCTAACGGACCATCAGTACCTGCAGTTAAGGCAGATTGGAGATTATGCAAGAGATGCTGATGCATGTGCGCTGAAATATGAAAACATCAGAGCAGGAAGAAAACTAACCAGTAAAACCTTGAAACTTCGTGTCAAATTTTCCGCTTCTGTTAACAGAGTCCATTATTTCTTGCCTGCAATGTTGAAATTCTTATAATTGGCAGACCAAGTTACCCATTGTGCTATCAGTAGTTCAGTACAGTCATGATACACAGCAAAATTGACCTAGATGAATAAACAAATAAACAATTGATGTAAACAAGCAGCTTAGGACTGACCTGGAAAGAGGTTTATTGTCACAGCCCAAAAAGATACGACTCCGAGATCTCTTTTTCATTATGGCAATTGCAAGGGAAGCAGCATCCTGCAAATAATATAGCATATACAATTACAAGACATAACATGCTAATTGAACAAAGCGCTACATTCACCCCCATTAAACTTCTCTGGCATTTTGCTAAAGTCTAGATGTTTTCTTTTTTCAATTAATGTGGGATTTTGTTGCTTTTTTCTTATTAATGTAAGTATTTCTAGCCTATTTTCTTTCTAGGATTAAGGTGGCGATTTTGGGAGGCCTCTTGTTAGTATATATAAACCTAAAAAAAGAACGGATGATCAAGTTTTTTTCTTTTTTCTGTTTAATTAATATGGTACTGTAGTGGCAGAGTCAGATTAGTTATGATAAAATTAAGAATAGTTAGTTTTCTTATTATATAGGTTTACTATCTTATAGATGTATTCCATCCATTAGAGATAGGTTTTCTTAAAAATAGATATTGTTCCTTAGAGGTCAAATTGAGTTATCCCTATAAAAAGGACAGCATGCATCTATTATCAATGAAACAATGAAGATTAATTAATTTAGTCTTTTTCTTAAATTCTATCATTCCAGTACAGTCAAATCTCTCATCCCACCAAGCCGACGAAGCCTGGTCTTCCTCCCGACGATGTTTACCTCGATGAACTAAGGTTCATCACATTTGGTATCAGAGTAGTCGATTCTTTCCCACGACTTCTGCTACCATGGTTCCTGTTGCCAAGTCGTTGGCCACGATAAAAGTTAACGCCAACAAGATGGCTAACATCGATAAGAAAATGGCGGACATCTTTCTCAACATGCATACCATCGGAGAAGATCGTAAATCAAAAGAAGATGCAACAAGAGGCGGCAGCGGCGCTATTCCCAGCAACTGCCACGGCGCCACCAGAACATGACATGGCAGCCGTGGTTCTACTGACACCGGCTGTAACCGTGCCACGCCCTGCATGATAGCCGTGTTGCTACCAAAGCCAACAGCAGCAACCATGTCGCTATCGCGACCTGCTGTGGTACTACAGACGCCTGCCGTGACCGTGCTTTGTCCTATCACAGTGTTGCCAAAGGCCGTCGTGACCCTACCGAAGCCTATCGCGGCAACCGTATCGTGGAAGCCTACTACAACATTGCCATGGTTGCCACCACATCTACCGTGGCGATCGCAGATGTCATCAATGTTGTTGCACCTGTACGTGGAGGTCACGATCTTCAAAGTCACTAGTAAACATCACAGTATCTCATCAACTTGGGGTCTCCTACGAAGGCAGCCATGGCCGCCACCATAGCTCGAGGACGAGCTGTCACCGAAGGGGGGAGAAGTTGTCACGTGCCGAAATACTGTTCACGTGCACTATTCACACGTGTGAACAGTACCCGGGGTACTATAGCAGCTTGCGGTGCTGTAGCAAATGCACATGGCAGAGTCAGATTAGTTAGGATAGAAATAAAAATAGTTAGTTTCCTTATTATATGTGTTTACAATCTTATAGATATATTTCATCCATTAGAGATAGGTTTTCTTGGAGATAAAGATTATTTCTTACAGGTCAAGTTGAGTTATCCCTATAAAAAGGACAGCATGTATCTATTATCAACCAAGCAATGAAGATGACTTAATCTAGTCTTTTTCTCAAATTCTATCATCCCAATCTATAGTCAAATCTTTCATCCCACCAAGCCAATGCCGCCTGGTCTTCCTCCCGTTAATGTTTACCTTGATAAACTAAGGTTCATCATAGACCAGCAATGAAAATGCGGTCAAACCGAGTCGCTGATCAAACCAGCCAGTGGTTGGCGGTCTGACTAGTTGATCAAACCGAGGTACACAAAATCTTCGTCGAGGGTATTTTGTTAGTTGGCGAAATACCGGGTTAGTGACTTGATCAAAACCGCAATGTGGAGACGCGCAAAGGACATTGGTTTAGGTCAAGAAGAGTTAGAATTGACAAGTAGATCAATTGCTAAAAAGTTAGCGAGTTAAGTCTTGTAAACACTTTGATAAGTGTATGTGAGTGCGTAAAAACCATGTTAGTGGGGTTGATGAGTTTTCCTGATAAACTTAATGGGTTGGACCCATTAGAGTTATGCTGGTTATTGATAGTGGAGGAAAGGTGGTATATCCAAAGATTCTGGAGTTTAGTTTTTGCTCCACTACCTTGTCTCTTTCTACGGTTGTGAGAGAGAACTTGAGAAAATGGTAGTGCTTTGGCCACACCTTTTAATCATCCATGAGTATGTAAAGCTCATCTTCCACTGAAATAGATCAAAATTTTATCTCAATAATGTTTTCGTTTGTGTTATTGCTTGGTTTTGATTATCCTTGAGCTAGATTTGTGATTTCGGATTCATGTGAGTTCTAGCCCAACCTCTTACTTAAATTACCTTGTTAAGATATGTGAGAATAGATCTTGAAGACCTTAGGTCTTAGATCCTCACGAGCATGAAGAAATTTTAGATTTAGGATTTTTGGTGTTCTTGTGATCTAAATTTGATTCTTTTCAATTTGGTAAACTCGAGCTCAAAAACCTTGTGATTCTTAATTAGTTTAGGTTCCTATTATCTTGAACAAGTCTCATACAAAACTTGGATGTATTTGGATGAGAACTGAGCAAGTTTTTGAGATTTGAACTTTTGTCCCGAGAGGTTTTCAATTCTAGGAGCAAAGATCCGGTTGGACCAGCCCTAGACCTGCGGTCAGATCGACCTGCTTGTGTGACCGGTCACAAGCTAATGGCCAAACCGGCCCTACTTAAGAGGCTGATGATTTTGTTAGCTCCTGTTTCGAGTTTTGTTTGCTTCGCCGTGTTTGTGTGATTTGAACTTGGTGACTATCATAGTTACTCAAGTAAAGATTTAGAATACCTGAAAGGGAAAAAGTTTTAGGAATCATTCACCCCCCGCCCCCCCAAATTGCCGACATTGGTCCTACAAGTATAAACAAGACATGCATCTGAGATAAAACATGTAGTTCATTTAACCTCATAATGAATCTGATTGATGATATGATCTGGTCGTGTGTCCAAAGCTCCTTTCCTCAACCAGAAAACATGAGCACCTCTATCTATTTTGTGTGTCCAAGTCAAGGTTTTACCAGTTTTATTCATCATAACACATAAGCGTTTGAATTAATTAATGCTTGCACTGTGGAATAACAAACAGTAACTGATGGAGGATATATAAAGTCCTGCTAGCCTGAGAACACAGCCTCCTGCCTCGAGAACAACATTTTCAGCTTTTAGAAGGACATCAGTACGAGGGCTCCTGCCAATTGGAACAGACGGACAATCCTACAAAAGTAAAAGAAAAATTATGATCAGAGCAGTAACATTGAATTTTACAAGAGATTAGGAGGTAGTTATGCAACATTCCTAGATGAGCAAAGCTTCAACTGTTAAGCAAAATATTTCTATAATTTGGCTTGTCCATATGTCCTTTTTTCATTTACTGGAACTTTAATCACAGAAAAGATTAAAAAATAAAGGGTAGAGAAAACTATGATCCCTGCAGAATGTGCAGGCTAAGTTCTATCACCGAAAACAGCCAGAAAAAAAGGGTAGAGACAACAATGATCCCTGCAGAATATGCAGAATTGCAGTAATACCTCATTGCACAATCCATTGTCACTACAGTCATACAGAGCAGTACTTGATGTAAACAGGAAAGAACCATCACCGCTCCAATTCGAGGCTGCCACTCTGCACACATTTTCTGAAATAATGATACATCACATGTCCATAGTATGCGATTTGCTTAGCATAAGATAGATGCATGGTGCATATCATTGGAATGAAACTGGTATAATTCATCAACAATGGAAAAAATCATACTAACAAAGTTGGGTGATGCACAGGGGTGTGCCGACATTAGAAAAGGCTGGTAGAACCCATCTTTATATAATAGCTACATCACTACCCAACAGGATCTTTACATATAAGAAACCATCTCATTATCCTTGAATTGCTTTTGGTAAATAAACCATAAACCTCTAAGGGCCAATGGGATAAGTTGTTTCAAGCGCAGTTAACATGTTAAATTCACTGCTTAATTAAAATCAAAAGTTGAGCATGTGGCAGTATGGCACACATGTAACTGTATTAGCATCCAGATACATTCACCTAATCCATTTGTAAATACAAAAAATGACCACTCAAGTCCTGGATCAACCATGTCACACCACACATTCCCTCTGTCTGCATGACATAGTATGATACTGACTTCACCACTGGCCACTCTTGACGCAACCATTGCTGCAGTTAGACTAGAACCACCATGCTGATCTTCCAAAATGCTTGATCAGCCATAGCTATTCTCAGGTTGCTTCCCAGCCTGAGTCACCATTGATGTTACTATAGCCAATCATACATTACATCCACCGCCATCAATGTCAAGGCACAGAGCTCAACTGATGGCCACTAAGATATATGTGCCCTAATTTTTATATCAGACATTAAACTGCCAAAATTCAATCTGTCCAGCTTCCAGGTAAGTTTGGCTGGATATGGAACCTCAAAATCATACAGCCCAGACATGGGACAGTCACCCCAAACTGGAGATTGGTATCAATGGTCCTAAAAATTTTGGTTTAGAAATGGTCCTGGGAAACTGATGCAAACTCCTCTCCCACTCTCCACAAGAAACTGATACGCACACAAGCCAATGTTGCTAGAGGCATATTGTTAGTATTATACTATCATGCACTAGAAGAACACACACTTGGAGAATTTTATGTTTTTTCTAAGACAATTTATTGCATGGAATCATCATTGTAATCACACTCATTTACCTCACATCCCCAGGGTAATCATCAGAACGAGATGGAGGAGCGCAGAAAATAACATATGGAACCTTCTGGGGAATAGTGGATCCCTTCAAGGAGGGAATGATGCCAATAACGGTTAGCTCACTGTGATGATCTGTGCTTGCAGTTTGGCCAAAAACTTTGCAACCTGGATGTTCCTATAAAATATGAAAAGTATATTTCATTAGACAAATTAACAATATAGCACCAATTTTTCATTTTCACCTGTAAATTTTAGTCTTACAAAGACTACCAAAGCAAAAGAAAATGAAAGGCACGCTATAAAGTCACCCCTTTAGACAGAAAAGATTATGTTTAACAAGCTCATGTTGGAACCTTGAAGGTGTTTCTTGAAGTTAAAGGCAATAGAGAAGCCAGGTGAATAGTTGAGAAATATAAATCACAGATAGTAGTAACTAATACCTTTCGCCACTTCTCAGCTACCAGTCGCCCAAGCACACCAGGGCCCACAATCAGTAAATCATTCTGGCCAACAATGTCGGAGCCAGACATGTTGACCCCTGTATTCTGGGATACCCCTGGGAGCACCAAAGACACGTCGAAAAAACGTCAGTTAACTACAGGCATCTCTCCGGGGTTCCATATTGGAGATAAAGAACGCGAGCTTTTTCTTTTTTGAGATGAAGAACGTGAGCTTTTAGTTATAACCTTCAGCACATAGAAACTAGCTTATTTTATGAACCAAACCTGTTCCATTTTCCCTTCATATCCATTACGCCGTGGCTCGATAAATTGCCACATGTAAGTCAGAGTGTACTAGCTAATGTTGGCACCAACATTTTGGAGTCGGAGCAAACATTGCATCAGCCATTACAGGGGATACTACTCCGATTGGAACTACTCATAAAGAGGTTTCTTTTTAATGGGAAGATTGGCACGACTGTAAAACCAATAGTTTGGAACACCGAAAGGAAATTCAGAAGTTGACAGCAGCTCAGCTCAGCCCCATGTGTTCGATGCCATTGGTCAATTAATGGTGAAGACAGGGCATGGTAGGCAAGGTACACCCCAAACAAAAAAGGACACAAGGAGAAGAAGAGTGGCGGTGAGATGGTTACCGAGAGAGGCGGCGACAGGCGAGCGGCGGGCGAGGGCGAGGAGGCGGGCTGGGGGACGAGCAGTTGGGATCGGGGGTCTCGAGGAGGGATAGAAGGTGGCCGTGGCGGAGATGGGGCGAAGAGAGCTTGGGGTCGGGGCGGGGACGGCGGCGGCGCTTCCCATTTCGCCGGACGGGACGGGGAATGGGATGGATTAAGGGGAGAGGGCTGCAGGATAATGGAAACGAATTGGGGCGGAGCAGGATTCCATACTTTTCATTTATATGTGAAATCTTAAAGGATGAACTAAAAAGTAAGTAATCTTAGATCCACCCATTTGAGTTTAGATTTCTAACTTATTTTTTATTATTTATAATTTTTATCTTTTTTCTAACTTTTTAGTACTTTTTGAAATTTTTACCGGTTTTTTTTATATTCGTTTGCACTATACGTGATAGCCTAACATATTTTTTCTATTTTTAGATTTTTAAATTAATTATGCCAATAAGCTACTGTCAGCTACAGTGTAATTTCAGCTATAAACCACTAAATTTTAACCCAACTGAGCAGCCTCTTAATCTATCCTTAAAACTGCTTTAATATTTGGGGGCGTCTATTGCACATTCAACTGTTTTTGGTTGAAATCAGTCAATTTTTTTTACCATATATGTAATATTTTTGTCCATATTTATAATTTTTTCGTCTATGTATGTAATATTTTTCCTATGCATGCAATATTTCTTAGCGAAAAATGTTGCATATATGAAAAAATATTACATACATGGGTGTTGTGGTTACAGACCAAACAGAGAAGAGATATAGTGGAGAGTTAGGTGAGATGTCCCCTCTCCCTGCGGCTAGCGAAACATATATATCTCCTTACGAGGAGCGTCTTTACAAGAGTGCCCTTCGGAGCGTTTAAGTCATTATACACGCCACACTCGATACTTACGCCTTCCTAACAGGCCGGTTGGGTTTAGGTGGGGGCCACCCCTAAAACAGGAGTCTCTCATGGTGAAGAACTTCACAGGTCGAAGCCATGTTGCCGAGCCCTTTGGCCCCCTCCGTCCCTACGGCCTGTGACGTACTGTAGATAGAAGGGGCAACTGCGTAATACAGACGTTTGTCGGCGAGGTGTCGAAGTCGTGCGTGGTCTTGGAGCCATCACTCGCGGTGCCACAGGTATCGGTGGGGCCATGGTGTGGAGCCGAAGGTGTCGAATGTGCGAGGCGTGGCGTTGAGACTTCGCTCGGTGCGGGGCGGGCCAGGCCTTCCCATGCAGCGTTGTGTTGACGAAGTGAGTCCTTTCTTGATTCGGAGTCGTGACGCCCCGACAGAGACGCACTTCGGAGATGGTGCCTGAATTGTTGGCGTGAGGCGCGGAGTCTTTGAAAAGACGGAGGCGATGCTGCGTGGTCGCACGCCGCGGTCCCCGGAGGAGGGACACGCGGCGCCGCGCGGTTGGTGCGTCGTGGGATGGCAGCAATCGCACGACCGCGAGCCCGCGTCCGTTCCCGAGAGAGGCGGGACACGTGGCGAGTCGGCCTGTCGGCGGGTCCCGTGGCGAGTCGGCCTGTCGGCGGTTTCCTTCTCCGATCATGGGGAGGCGAGCCAACGGGGCTCCCGTCGGTTGTGTTCCCGATCGTGGGGATGTGGAGGGTCTTCAAAAAGGGTTATTGGCCAGCACGCGGACACGTCCCTCGCCCGTGCACTTTTGTCCGGTTGTTCTTTGCTGTTGCGCGAAATCCGCACGTCTCCTGCTCCTTCAACCCTCCGCTTGAGAAGAAGGATGGCAAGCCGCGGAGATTCCGGTCGCCAGCTTAGCCGCAGCGCCTCGTCGAGCGAGCGCGGTGTGACACCACCACCGGCGGAGTTCGCTCTGGTGGCTCGCAAGGGCACTGATCCGGGGTGCTAGGGCAGATTTGCGCTACGAAGGAGACGATCGAAGCCCTCCTGTGGGAGAAGAAGATAGAAGAGGCGCGAGGAGCTGCTTTGCACGCCCTCGGCAGTGGAGCCTCACCCAGAAGTCGAGGCGATTATCTTCGCCGCATTTTTGAGGTGAGCTCGGATGCCTTCGGCGCTCTTCGTCGGCGGTCTGAAGCCTACGGATTAGAGTTGGCGCAGTTGACCCTGAACGCGATAGTTCAGCTGGCTGTGTTCACCTGGGCGGTCCGAGTGGAAAGTGCTCGTCCCCGTGCGAGCTTGTTCGCCCTTCTTCACGATGCGCGCTGTCAGCTGAAGAAGGTCGAAGGAGGAGCACTGTCTAATTTCGGCAGTGTCCACTTCGTGGTGAGGTCAGGCTGCGCGAAGCTATTCCCCGCTCTGGCGACGCGGGAGAAGTGGGAGCCTGGATGCGGCGGTGGTTCTACTACGGTGGCGCCCACGGCAACCTTGGTGCGAGGAGTCGGTAGCGACTTTCAACTGCATGCGGGGTGGGGCGGAGGCGCGTGATCAACGATAGGCGCGGAGACTTGTCGGCGTCGCCCTCCGGTTCAACATGTGCGATCTCACCGAGAAGTTTACAATATATGGGGTGTCGCCTCTGTCCGGCCGGTGGAAGTATGAGCGAGATCACTGTCGGCCGGATGGCGTCCACCCCACAGTGTCTTCTCTGCAGCGACCCCCCGGTCGTGGTAAGTACTCCGATCGCTCTGCCTTGACATATGTAACTGTTTTATGAACGGAGCAACGCTTCGCGTGCAATGCTCTCACTGGAAGAAGCGGAGCGTGCGGTAGAGGCCTTCCTGGGGCCGTACACAGCGAAGGAGCACTCGCTCCGCGAGGCTGCGACCGAGCCCGCGAAGCTAGGGCGGATAAATCGGGTGTGCGAGGTCGTGGGCCTCACCGTACCGGAATGCATGGTGCCGGTGCGGAGTCCGGCTCATCGCCGCGATGGTGTCGGCGAAGCGGGGGCGTCTCCCAGACGGCGGAGGGCTCGCCCCAGGGCCGCCGTCTCTAACCTGCCCGCCAGATTGGCGGTAGGCACCGCTAGTTCGGAGGACGTGTCTGGTGACAGGTCTGAGCATGCTAGGTCGGGGGGTTGCATTGCCCCCAGCGAGGACTTAGGCGATGGTGGGGCGGGGCTCGTTAGCGACGTTGTCGAGAACGAGGCTGAGTCGCCTGTGCCAGCCGACGAGGACCTGCCTCCCGCGCCCTTGTCATCCTTGGCGGCCACCACGGACCTTCCACCCACTCCAGCTCGTACAACAACTGGAGCGGCGGAGGGCTCATCGTTGTTGCCTGCTGCAGACGTCACAGATCTACCGCCCGCTTCAGCCCGTGCCACTACCGGAGCGGCCGAGGGCGCGTCGCCTAAATCCCCGAGGGCGAAGCACTGCCGGGTGCGATCGCCCTCGCGTGCGGGGCAATTTCATGTGGTGGACGCGGTCGTCAGGGGCCTAGGGTCCGACCGGGAAGCCACCCCGACCGAGGAGGGGGTCATTGCTTCCCGGCGGGCGAGCCAACATCTCCCCATGCCCTGGCAGAGGGTGACGGAGGTAGGCGTAGTTCCTTTTCTCCCCGCGACTTCGCGAAGCTCTCTCCGATTTGCTCGCTCATGCCGTCGTCAACATCAGGAGAGACGAGGTCTCCCGGGTACGGTCAAGGATCGAGCAGCGGAGGTGTTCGCGAAGCCGCCGGTCTCGCTGCGTAAGACGCGACGTGGGCACCCGGCACTGTCGCCGGGCCCCCTAGGCTTGCCGTGTCTGACTTCATCCCGCATCCGGAGGCGCTTCGCGCCTTTGACGGAGCCGTGGAGCATGGCGACAGCAAGGTGGATCGACGGGCGTTGTCGTCGTGCGGGGGGATTTACTTGCACTCGCGCTGGGCGCCTCAGGAACGAGGGTAAGTACCTGGGCCCGTGGTTGACATTGCTTGCTGGGCGTAGATTAGACACTCATGTTCTTCCGTTGTTAGACGGTTGCGATCGGTGGGGCGGAGGCGCTTCGCACCGCGGCGGATGGTCTTTGGAGGCTGGCCGTCCCGACGAGGCTCACGCCGCTGGGGCGAGGCGCGCATCATGCATTGGGCGAAAATCCGTGCGGCGGCGGCGGCGCAACGTGCCGCCGAAGAGGCCCAGCACGCCGCCACAGAGGAGTGCGCCAGTTTGCTTGGGCAAATCCGCGCGCTGGAGGAGGAGAAGGCCCAGCTCGTCACGGCCCTGGAAGGGGGCCCTCCGGGACCTCTCCGTCGATGTGCCGAACGTTGCGCACAACCCCCTGGATGTGACACAGTCTTTGGCACGGATCGAGGAGGGCTCGAGCCTAGCACTCCGCGGTGCCAAAGCCTTCGGTGATCATTGCGGCTTCGCCAGCGCATGTCTTGCCTTCGCGTTGCTCCATGCCCGGGGGTGTGAGCATGTGGATGAGCTGGTTGATCCTCATCTGGGTGTGCCCACCGGAGCCGGTTGTCCGGCGCCGCCAGCAGCGTGTTGCCCGCCGTCCAGAGTTTCTACAACCGGATCTGGGGCCACCTCTGGGAGGACGCGGCCCGAGTCCTGCTACAGCGAACGCTACGCCGTGAAGGCAACTTCCTCCACTGGCTGGAGGAGGTCCGTCGGCGCCACGAAGACGATACGGCCCCGTAGGTGTGCTTGTCAGGATCCGGCGGTTGTGTGGTGCAACTTTTGCAATTGTTTTTCTGGTTCCTTGTCCTGGGTCTTCTTTCTCGTGTATATGTATATATATGTATATATAGATGTATCTTTCCTGAAAGAAAGATACATCTATATATACATATCTCTCTATACTCTGAACTACTATAAGCCCCGTAGGTGTGCTTGTCAGGATCCGGCGATTGTGTGGTGTAACTTTTGCAATTGTTTTTCTGGTTCCTTGTCCTAGGTCTTCTTCCTCGTGTATATGTATATATATGTATATATAGCTGTATCTTTCCTGAAAGAAATAAATACTCTCCGAGTAGTCCATTGGTTGTTGGCACGACGGGGGCTAGCGTCTTCCGGCCCTCTCTGTTTGTCTTAGCGTTCTCCGCACCTTGGAAGCGAAGTATGCACCCATCGAAGTGGTGGAAGCGGAGCTGGCGCTAGTCGGAGTAGGCGCGCGGTGGCTCCATCCCCTACGCCTCAAAGTGGTGTAGCGGAGCTAGCGCCTAATCGAGGTAGACGCGCGAGCGCTCCGTCCCCTACCCCTTGAAGTGGTGGCAGCGGAGCTGGCGCCTAGTCAAAATAGACGCATGAGCGCTCCGTCCCCTACCCCTCGAAGTGGTGACAGCGGAGCTGGCGTCTAGTCGAAATAGATGCACGAGCACTCCGTCCCCTACCCCTCGAAGTGGTGGCGGTGGAGCTGGCGTCTAGTCGAAGTAGACGCGCGAGCGCTCCGTCCCCTACCCTCGGTGATGGCGGCGGGGCGGGCGCCTGGTCGGTGACGCGCGGCGCTCGTCCCCTACCCCTCGAAGTGGTGGCGCGCGGGCGGCGCCTGGTCAGTAGGCGCGCGGCGCTCCGTCCCCTACCCCTCGAAGTGGTGGTGGCGGAGCTGCCGCCTAGTCGAAGTAGACGCGTGAGCGCTCCATCCCCTACCCCTCGAAGTGGTGGCGGCGGAGCTGCCGCCTAGTCGAAGTAAACGCGCGAGCGCTCTGTCCCCTACCCCTCGAAGTGGTGGCGGCGGAGCTGGCGCCTAGTCGAAGTAGACGCGCGAGCGCTCCGTCCCCTACCCCTCGAAGTGGTGGCAGCGGAGCTAGCGTCTAGTCGAAATAGACGCGGGGGTGCTCCACCTTGTCTGCACCCTGCGGGGATGCCCGAGGACAAGCCTCTGGTGCGCTGTATTCTGCTGGGCGCATCCAGGGGCAAGCCCCAGCAGCATTTTGTTTATACTCCGCGGAGTGCGTGGGAGGATCAATCATGTTTTAGTTATACTCAAAAAGAGTACGCGTGGTGATGACACCAACGCGTGCGCGAGACATCCGTGTCTTATTTATACTCAGTAGAGTGCGCAGGGAAAACATCCACGTCTAGTTTGTACTTCGGAGCATGCGTGGGACTATCAACCACGACTTAGTTAGACTCCGGAGGGTACGCCAACGCGCGCGCAGAACACCCGCGTCTTGTTTAGACTCAGTAGAGTGCGCAGGGAAAACATCTGCGTCTAGTTTGTACTCTGGAGTACGCGTGGGACTATCAACCACGACTTAGTTAGGCTCCAGAGGGTACGTCAACGCGCGCGCGGGACACCCACGTCTTGTTTAGACTCAGTAGAGTGCGCAGGAAAAACATCCGCATCTTATTTATACTCCGTAGAGTGCGCGCGGAGGCGGACCTCGACGCTACGTCTTATTTATACTCCGTAGAGTGCGTACGGAGGCGGACCTCGACACTACGTCTTATTTATACTCCGTAGAGTGTGTGCGGAGGCGGACCTCCGTGAAGTGCGTGTGCGGAGGTGGATCTCCGTGTAGTGTATGTGCGGAGGTGGATCTCCGTACACTACGTGTGCGGAGGTGGATCTCTGTGCAGTGCGTGTGCGGAGGTGGATCTCCGTGCAGTGCGGGTGCGGAGGTGGATCTCCGTGCAGTGCGTGGGAACATCAACCACATCTTTATACTCCGGAGAGTACGCGCGGTGGTAGCACCGACGTGTGCGTGGAAGTCCGCGTCTTGTTTAGACTCAGTAGAGTGCGTGCGGAGGCAGATCTCAACGCTACGTCTTATTTATACTCCGTAGAGTGCATGCGGAGGCAGACCCCGATGAGAGGTTGTTGAACGGTCGACTTTATTAATCTCTCGCTTGCACAGGCAGGCGTCTTGTAATAAACAGAATATAGGTGCCGCCTCACGTTGGCTTTTGCTGGCCTAAACATAGTACCTCCGCAACCTGTCTGCATTCCATGTGTGGCGGAACGTCTACCCTTCAAGTGTGGCGAGGCGGTAAGCTTCGCATTGTAAAACTGTCGCAACAATGTATGGGCCTTCTTACTTAGACTCCAGCTTGCCGACCGTGTCTGCGCGGAGGGCCATCTTGAGGACAAGGTCCCCCGGCTGGAATGCTCGCGGGTACACGGAGCGGACACACATGCGCACCATTTGTCGTGCGTACTTGGCGACGTGTTGGGTGGCATTGACCCGGTTCCCGTCGAGGAGGTCCAAGGACAATTGCCGCTCTTCTTCTGGCGCCTGGGCGAGGACCCTACGCGAGCTGGCCTTGATCTCCTCGGGAGTCATCGCCTCATCGTCGAAGAGGAGCTTGAACGGCGTGAATCCCGTCGGGCGTGTCGCCGTTGTGCGGAGAGACCAGAGGGCGCCGTTCGCCCGCTCGACCGCTCCGTTGGACTGTGGGTGTCCGGCCGGGCGAGCAGAGTGATGCCCATCTTTGCAGAGAACTCCTTGAATGGGGCAGAATCGAATTGCAGGCCGTGGCGGGGTCGGCCGCTGCGTCGACGATGGCGGGGTCGGTCGCTGCGTCGACGATGGCGGGGTCGGCCGCTGCGTCAGTGTCGATGGCGTCGGTCACTGCGTCGGCGATGGCGGGGTCAGTCATTGCGTCGACGATGGCGGGGTCGTTCACTGCGTCGACGATGGCGGGTCGGTCACTGCGTCGGCGTTGGTGGCGTCGGTCGCTGCGTGGTGAGCGTCGTTGTTCACCTCCGGGACCGCCGATGTCGAAGTCCTGATGCCAACGCGGGACCTCGCTGCAACCCCTTTTCTCCTCTTCATCGCCGATGATGTCGGTGCCATCCTTCCTAGATCCTGAGGCTCGCTCCTGTCACCCCCACGGACGGCGCCAACTGTTGTGGTTACAGACCAAACAGAGAAGAGATGTAGTGGGGAGTTAGGTGAGATGTCCCCTCTCCCTGCGGCTAGCGAAACATATATATCTCCTTACGAGAAGTGTCTTTACAAGAGTGCCCTTCGGGGTGTTTAAGTCATTATACACGCCACACTCGATACTTACGCCTTCCTAACATGCCGATTGGGTTTAGGTGGGGGCCACCCCTACAACAATAGGCGAAAAATGTTGCAAATATGGGCAAAGAATGTTACATATATGACAAAAATAATCTAACTGATTTCAACTCAAAAAATAGTCAATAGATCTTATTTATATAATTCACTATTTAAGAAAGCATAAAATCACCTCCCTTAGAGATAAAGAATTTTGTCCAAGCCTTGACCTAAAGCATAAAATCACCTCCCTTAGAGATAAAGAATTTTGTCCAAGCCTTGACCCTACCTAGAGGATTAGGGCACACTACATTGGGTATTTGTGGTACCTGGTATAAAGGCTTGCGTCAATTTTGACCCCGAAATCGGCTGCCTTCACCGCAGCCATAGGGGCCTAAGCTCTTTTGCCTGTTTGTGAATCGATGAGATTTAGGGCTTGTTCTTTTTAGCTGTGGTTTATAGGTTTTAGCTGAAATTTTTGAATTTTAGCTGTTTGCGATAGAGATTACGGAGAGAGATACTCGCTTGCGATTTTGGATGGTACAGATGTTAGGTTTTTAACGTGTACTATAATTAACTTGTAGACTCTATCTTAAAAAAATATTCCGTTTGAAAGTTAGGTACTGTAGCAAAAGCCAAAAGCCATTTTGAGAAACTGAAAAGAACAAGCCCTTAGGCTTGTTTCAAATAGCTTCTGCCTTTTAGTTTTAAAAACCAAAAGTCATTTAGAGTATGTTACTTTTTTAATGTGGTTTTTTCTTTTTTTTCTCTCTCTTTTTATTTTTTCTTTTGTATTATCCGTAGAGATATAATGATGTTTTATTTTTTTTTATTTATTTATTTTTTAATTGAATATCTTAAAAAAAACTAATAGCCGCAATAGTATCATTTTAGCTAAAAGTCAGAACACTTTTTGAACGGGGCTTAGTTGTTAAGCCCAGTTTGAAGCGCAGCAGTTTCACGTAATTTCACATGAGACGGTTCAATTTATGTATAAACCGGGAAAATTCATATATTTCAAACGGGGCCTTAGCTGATATGAATTGTATAACTAGGTAAGAGCAGCAACAACGCAAGGGTAATACACATAGTAATTATTTACTACAGTGCTACATCAATTTTGAATCATTAATTTTTTTTATTCAATAACAGAATTAATATCATTGTACCAGCATTAGTATGTAACAGTAGATGATACAAACCCAATGGCAACATAACTTTAAAATCGAATTTTATTTTGGTGGGTATTTCATTACGAAGGTTTAGATATGTTCTAAGTATTAGTGGGGGAATCTAGTGCAAGGCTGCAGTAGGATATCTCTAGAATACGGTTACCCATAAACTTATTTCCTCACGGACGACACATGATGAGAGGATATCTGGTGCACATGCCCTTATTCATGCACATATGCATATAGCGAGTCAGGGCCATCCGATCTAAAATCAGTGGATGAGATCAACAAGGGACACCCACTTACAGCGCTTTACTGAAAAACCCGCATCTTCTCCCCGGTAAACTTTTTGCTTTTTAGTCCAAAATTTAAAAGTTTTTTTACATATAGACCACTGGAGAAAAAATTTGTAAAAATAGACGCTTAGCACGGTGCTAAATGATATGGCGCCCAGGGTACATGACACGGCGCCCTCCTCTGTCAGTTTGACCGCTGAGTCTGTAGGCGATTCCAAAAATCCAACAAATTTGTAAATCAAATTACTAACCTTCTCAAATTGTAGGGGTTCATTACAACATAATTCTAGAATTTCTCATATGGTCCTTCACATAATAATTGTTGAAACTGCTTACTCCAGCATCTCACCATCTTCCATCTTACTGTTTCTTTTCAGTTAGTGGTCAGTATTATTTTCCTTTTCAGTTAGTGGTCAGTTTTTCAGTTTTTAGAAGCATGTTAATGCAAGGCATTAGTGCTGATCGTAGGATGGCACGTCAGTGCAAACTGCCATTGTTAGCTCTTGGATTTTCCCTTTAAATTTGAGTCTAATATACAAGGAAAAGCTACCAGTTCAAGCAGCACCAAAACATCTGAGTTCATACTTGTTCCAAGTGTTCTTGAGTGCGCCTTTGCTGCTGAATTTACAACAATTGGTATCAGAGCCTCGTCAGCATCCAGGAGGTCGCCATGGCTACACCGCCACCGAGCTCGAGTGCCCCGGGTGCTTGACGAGGAATTGCTGTTCACCACGGCGAATGAGTAGGATGGAGTCTTACATACAGGCTCAGGGCTATGCGATTTGGCGAAAAGTAAAAACTCATTTTATTGTTCCTGCCAATGAAAACATCAATGTGAACATGTCTGATGTTGAGGCAAATACTAAGGTAAGGAACATCATAATCTAGGGTCTGAGTCGGAGCGAGTTTGATCGCATCTCTCATCTTTCGTTGGCCTACAACATCTGGGAGACTCTCGATGCATACCATGAAGGCACCACCCAGATTAAAACCATACGATAGGACCAATTCAAGCGAGATTACAACAAGTTTGAAATGCTCGCTGGTGAGTCCTTAGATGAGTGTTTTGCGAGATTTCATAAGATCTTGAGCAACCTCCGAGCCGTCGGTCTCACCTATTCCGACTCGGACAACGCTCGACAGATGCTTTCGGCCTTAGATTTGCGAGTTTGGGAGATGAAGGTGACCATCATCAAGGACACGACCGATCTTTCGACTCTGACTCTTGACGCGCTGTACTCACGCCTCAAGACTCACGAGATTGACATTGTTTCTCGTAAGTCGAAGTCTTAGTCGATAGCTTTAGTCACCGATCACAGTCCTGCTTCTGGTGTTTTCTCTGATAATACTACTGGTTTTTCCCTGGTTGCTCTCTGTGATGTAACCGATGATCAATTAGAGCAGCCACCAGAGGACCAACTAGCTCTTCTAGCCAGAAAATTTTCCCATACCTACAAAAGAGTGAGGGATAGAAAGAGAAGTGGGTCGATAATCTTCTTCGAGTGTGGTGGCCCTAACCACATTCAAGCAAATTGCCTCAAGCTGAAGAAGGGCAAGAACGACTACGGCGGCGTGAGCAAAA
The DNA here is from genome assembly GCA_036346265.1 of Melocanna baccifera. NCBI lineage: Eukaryota > Viridiplantae > Streptophyta > Magnoliopsida > Poales > Poaceae > Melocanna > Melocanna baccifera. The sequence goes on from CM070677.1 coordinate 13,675,380, forward strand.
ACGACTACATCAACAAGAACCGCAACAAGAAGCCTTCAGCTCACGCCCAAGGCAAAGAGAAGAAGTTTCGCAACTTTGGCAAAGCCAAAAAGCTCTTCCACCGCGTCCTCATCGCCTTCGACGATATCGACTTCAGCGATGTGGAGGGATGGAGTGACGATGATGGCAAAGAATATCAGGATCTCAAGGACAGCGATGACTTCATCGGTATGTGTTTCATGGCCAACGAGACCGACGTCAGCGACAGCGAGCTCTATAGTGACTCCGATGAGATATGTCCCTCCTACGACCAGCTCAATGATGCATTTCTTAAGTTTGGAAAGTTTTATACTAGATCTAGAGCTAGGATTGTAGATCTTGAGAAGGAAGTAGAGAGATTGTCACGAGAGCTTACTTCACTTATATCTGCTCCCTTTCGTGACGACTGTGATGTATGTTGTTCTTTGCTTAGAGATATGGAGAAACTAAGGACCTCTCATAATAGTTTGACTTCTGAGCTTGATATACTTAAGGTGGAGAATGTTAGTCTGCTTGCTGAACTAGAAATGAGTAGGGTAGCTTCTATTTCATCTACTGTTCAGACTACTTCTTGCACCTCATGTGAGGATAAGGACAATACTTTTAGAGGTCTTTACACTATGCTTATTAATCTGCTTGAAACTTGTGAGAGTTGTAATAATTTGAAGATGAACTTTAAAAAGGCTGATCATAAAATTGCTGAATTGCATGATTCTTTGCTTGAGCCAATTGCTTTATGTATTAACTGTCCTAAATTAACTGCTAAACTTGAATCTGTCTCAATGCAATTCCAAGAAATAATTGATCATAACAAGAAAATGGCTCAGTATGCGTCTAAGGACCATGTTAGCTCACCATACAATAGTTGTAAAAAAACTAAAATTTGAACTCGTTGCTTTAAATGATAAATGTGTGAAGCTAACTAAGGATCTTCTAGAGAAGCCACAATCTCATTGTAATGTTTGTGCTGTTGTGGGAGAGAAGCATAAGGAAGTAGTAGAGACGCTTAGGCTCGAGGACCAAACGGCTAGAAGTAGGACTGTCCCTCCTGCTCCTTGCGAAGACCTCAAAGTTGAGGCGGTTGTACGTGCACATGTCATTCCTTCTTGTGTTGTTGATTCTTCTTCTTCTCCCTTACCTTCTGCTGTCTCTTCTTCCCCCTGCTCTTCTTGCATCTCTCTCTTTCGGGAGTGTCAGTATCTTATGAACACTCTTGAGAGATTTGTTGGAGGCAAGAAGAAGCTAAATCTTATTCTGGACCAGTCCAAAATTTGCAAATTTAACCAAGGTCTAGGATACAATTTTCTTGAGGATGTTAAGAAGCATCCACCTGCTGTTCTCAGACCCATAGCAGCAGGTGTGATCGAGGTCAAGCCCAGAACCAAAAAGGTTGGGTTCAAATCTGCGGGCTTTGTCCAAGAGATTTCTGACAGTAAGGTGGTTTCACCTGTTGCTTCGACCTCTCAGAAGCTGAAGCCCCATCATGCTACTTCTACCTCTCAGAAGGTGAAGTATCATTGTACCTTCTGTTAGAAGGATGGACACATGATCAAGAGATGCTTCAGACGCGCCAAGATTGCACAGAGAGACCGTGTTCAGACTATTAGGCATATTCAGGGTCAGCCCCAGACATTGAGTGTACCTAAGACCAAAACGAGGTCTAGAGTTGATTAGTCTGAGGTGTTTATGCAGAGTCGAGGACTTGGCTTTTCTGGTTTTTCTGATTTTCGTCCTCGATTTGCCTCGGTTTGTGATATCCGCCGTCTTGAAGGTAGATCTCATTTCCCCCATCGAGATAGCTACTTGCGGCGAGATCAGCATGTTGCTGGTGTTCCGACTCGCTCTTCCATAGTAGTCGAGCCCAACAACAGCTTCAGGTCTGCACATAGACCTTCTGGTTTTCTAAGCGACGGAGAGCGTTGGGTAGTTAAAGGTCAGTCGTATGTGACTACTTCTTCTGCTCGTCATGTGACTCAGTATAAGGTTCCAAAATCTCTTTTGATTTATCTCAATACTGAGCCATCCCTCTCTTGCTAACTCAGGTTCGCCGGGTAGGGAAGGGAGATGTTTGGCTTGTTGACTCCAGCTGTTCTCGACACAATACCTGAGACTCCTGTTGGTTCTCTTCCCTAGCCCGAGCTCCAGGTGATGAGATGATCAACTTCGGAGACGCCTCATCTGGACGCGTCATCGCTAAAGGTACTGTGCGCGTTAATGATTCATTTATTTTAAAAGATATTGCCTTAGTGAGTAAGCTGCAGTACAATTTGCTTTCAGTTTCTCAGCTTACCGATGATGGTTTTGAGGTGAGCTTTAAGAAAAATAATTGCAAAATTTGCAATTCTTGATTCTTCAGGGAGTCTGGTTTACGGGATTTCTAGATATGGGAGGATTTTTTGTGCTGATTTTGTTGAGTCTTCTGGTGATCCTCTCAGGTGTTTAGTTGCTTCTGAGTCCCGTGACCTCACGTTCTGGTATAAGAGACTTGGTCATATTCGATTTGAGCACTTGACCCGAGTTAGCAGCCACGACCTTATTCGTGGTCTGTCTAAACTCAAGATGGTCAAAGATCTAGTTTGCGCTCCTTGCCAGCACGGCAAGATGGTTGCCGCTTCTCATCCTCCGGTCACAGTGACTATGACCGATGCACCAGGACAGCTGCTCCACATGGACACAGTTAGATCATCTAGAGTGCAGTCAGCAGGAGGGAAGTGGTATGTTCTTGTCGTGGTCGATTACTCCTCGAGGTACTCTTGGGTGTTTTTCTTAGCTTCGAAGGATGAGATATTTACCCATTTTTGGGGTTTTTTAGTAGGCTTTCTGTTGAGCTCCCAGGTGCCTTACGAGCGATCCGCAGTGACAATGGTATGAAGTTCAAGAATTCCTACTTTAAGAGTTTTTGTGATGAGACAGGTGTAGAGCACTAGTTCTATTCTCCATACGTCCATCAGCAAAATGGCATTGTGGAGAGGAAGAACCGTACTCTGGTCGAGATGGCCAAGACAATGCTTAATGAGTACTCTATACCTAAGAAGTTTTGGGTTGAAGCTATAGCCACCACGTGCCATGTTTCAAATAGAGTTTTCTTAGGGCACACTTGCATCGTACTTCTTATGAGTTGAGATACGGATGAAAGCCCAGTGTCTCTCATTTTCGTGTGTTTGGTTGCAAGTGTTTTAATCTGAAGTTTGAAAACCTAGATAAGTTCAAGTCACGATCTTGTGATAGGATTTTTCTGGGTTACTCGACTACTTCGCGGGCGTATAGGGTCTGGAACTGCGAGTCTAGCAAAATAGTAGAGATCTGCGAGGTGACCTTCGATAAGGCGGTCCGAGGACTAGGCCGATATCTCGAGTTGATGGCGATTCGAGCCATCTTTATAGATGATGAGGAGGATGAAGATGAGGGTTGTCTACCCGATTCAGTTCCTCCTCCCCTTGAGGTGCCTGCTTCTTCCACTGCACCTCAAGGAGATCAGCCCATTCCTTCCGTATCTTCTGGAGCTAGCGGTTCTATTCCTACCTCGTCAGCTCATGAGGTAGAGGCCATTTCTCCTTCTCATCAAGAACCTTCCCGTAAAATCTGAGATCATCATCCTTTAGAGCAGATAATTGGAGATCTTTTTGAGCGTGTCACACGCTCAAAATCTGGCATATCTCACTTCTGTCTCCACTCTGCCTTCGTTGCCTCTTTCGAGCCCAAGGATGTTTGTCATGCTCTATCTGATGAGTCTTGGGTCAATACCATGTATGAGAAGTTAGAAAACTTTAAGAGAAACAAGGTCTGGTCGCTTGTTGAGCCCCCTAGAGGTTATAATATCATAGGTACCAACTGGGTGTTTAAAAACAAGCAGAGTGAGGATAGGATAGTCATTCGAAACAAGGCTACATTGGTAGCTCAGGATTTCTCCCAGGTTGAGGGTTTAGATTTTGAGGAGACCTTTGCCTCTGTAGCTAGGGTAGAGGCCATTAGAATCTTGCTTGCTTTCGCGGCGTCTAAGAGCTTCAAGCTTAACCAAATAGATGTCAAGAGTGCCTTCCTCAATGGGTATATTGAGGAAGAGGTCTATGTTAAGCAACCTCTAGGTTTCGAGAACCCTAAATATACAAACCATGTTTACAAGCTTTTCAAAGCCCTGTATAGACTTAAGCAGGCCCCTAGAGCTTGATATGAGAGGCTTAAATCCTATCTGTTGAGTAATAGGTTTGAGATGGGTAAGGTAGACAAGATCTTGTTCATTCGTAGGCATGGCAATGACCTTCTACTCGTCCAGATTTATGTGGATGACATCATCTTTGGCAGCTCCTCTCACGCTCTTGTTTCTCAGTTCTCGGATGTCATGAGCACAGAATTTAAGGAGCATGATGGGTGAGTTGACCTTCTTCCTTGGATTCCAGATCAAGCAGACTCAGGAGGGTACCTTCTTGCATCAGGGCAAGTACACTCGAGGCCTTCTGAAGCGCTTTGACATGAGTGATGGCAAGCCAGTGTCAACTCCGGTGGCATCAACATCTTCACTCGATCCAGATGAGGATGACGAGCCAGTTGATCAAAAAGAGTTTAGAAGCATGATTGGCTCCCTCTTGTACCTCACTGCCTCGAGACCGGACATACACTTCTCTGTGTCTATGTGCTCGATTTCAGGCCTCACCTCGCGTCTCTCACCGCCAGGCGATGAAACGCATCTTCCGGTACCTTCGAGCTACCATAGACTATGGTATCTGGTACTCTTCCTTATCCTGTCTTTCCCTCAGAGTCTACTCGGACGCAAACTTTGCTGGCTGTAGGATAGATAGGAAGAGTATTTCTGACACCTACCAATTCATTGGCACTTCTCTTGTTTCTTGGTCTTCTAGGAAGCGATCCGGTGTTACCTGATCCACCGCAAAGGCGAGTATATTGCTGCTTTGCCGATTCTTTGCGGCGAGATACTGGATGGCTTTGACCCTGCAGGACTTTGGGTTAGTTATAGACAGTGTTTTCACTCTTTTGTGATAACACTTCTGCCATTAACATTGCTAAGAACCCAGTGCAGCACTCTCAGACCAAGCACATTGATATAAGATATCACTTCCTTAGAGACCATGTGGAAAAAGATGACATAGTGCTCCAGTTTGTGGAGAGTGACCACCAGTTGGCTGATATCTTTACCAAGCCTTTGGATAGCTCTAGGATTTCAGGCTTGCGGGGAGAGCTTGGAGTGGTTTATCCTTATGGACTGTTGTGAGTGACAGCCTTATGCTTTATGCTTTATCATGTTTATATGCTTCTATCTCTCTTTATTGCATTACATAAGGGTGCATTTGGGTTAGTCCTTCTAGCATAGATTAGAGTGGTTTTCTCGCCTAGTTGCTTAGATTTCTTCCTCTCATCTTGTGATTCTAGGATGCTACTTATTAGTTGTCTCACTTCTCACTAGGTTGAGTTCACTCACTTCTTATAGGTCTAGCAAGGGTTGGGCCACCCTTGGGTAGACAAGGAACGTGTTTACTCTCTAGTGAGTTAGAAGATCAGTTGATAGTCCTAAAGTCATATGGGGTAGATGAGAGTCAGTATGAGCTATAGTATCCTTTCTATGTTATCTATGCCTTAAGGACTGTATTTTCTGATTTTTTTTGTCAGCTTCTCATTTTTATTGCTTTGGTTCAGGGGGAGTTCATTTGGGATTTTCTAGATCGTAATATTGATATAACTCAACTTGAACTAAAAGTGCATCACATGTTGAGGGGGAGCTGGATTCTCTTGTATTTCATCACTTTGCATTGTAATATAACTACATAGAGCCTCGATTATTATCCTGTTATGCCATGAATCAACTGTTTTACATATTGCCATGATCTATGCTTAATTGCTAAATTTATCATGACCTTATATGTGTAGTCTAGTCTTTGCCATGATAAGTTGATTAAAAATGCAAAACTTGAATTAATTCATATCATGTTAGCTCTTGAGACTAGTCTGTCTTTAGTTATCTTTTTATGATTCACACCATATCAAATAGGTTAAGTTGAGTCTTGAATCTCTATTAAGTTTTAGATTGAGTTATGCTAGTTCCTTTATGAAGCATGACTTATCTTTAACTTCTTGGTCTCAAACTACATTCTGCAAAAGCAAAATAATCTCTTTTGTGCAAAAAAACTGATCTCACCAATTTTTTCTCATCAGACTGCTTGCCATTGCACTAAGCATGAACTTAGGGGAGTTTTGGATGATCAAGATTACCTTCTTAAGCTTATTGCTTGGAGTGGTCGCATAAGACTTGAGATCTAGCACATGGCTAAGAAAATAAAATCTGTAAAATTGGTTGAAGCTTAGGAGGCAGTTATGGATGGCTACTAGTCCAGGACTTGCTTTGCTAAGATAAAGCCAAAAATATCTTTCAGAAAATATCAATTGTGCTAAATTTGCTTATTTATACAAAGACCAATTACTTGAACAAATGAGTCATTCTTGAACTTGTAGCACTCTAAACTGGCTCAATATTCGCTTCTCGGTTCCTTTTAGATTATTTGACATGGCTTGCATCATCCTTGGATACATTTAGCTAGACTATATTCTTAGTTGACTTGACATGCTAAAAAATTTGGCTAATTCTCAATTATGACTTATTAGACTTAGCTTGTCTATACATGAATTGTCATGATCCTGATAGCGTTCATGTGTATTATGACTTGGTGTAATACTCATAAGGTCAATTTGGATAATCTTCATGGCTCTGAATGCTTAAAATGAATAACATACAGTCATTTCATTCTCTCTTGAGCATATTGTTGATTTTATTGCCAAAAGGGGGAGAATATTGGAGAAAAAGCCTTCTGAGCTTTGTAGAAAAATTTGCTCTTTCAATCTCTGCTCCAGTTTTCTCTTTTGTCGACATGGTCTTGAGTTTTTCTTGTTCCTATTTTAGATCATGTTTGACTCTCAACACAAACTCAACTTTATACTTTTTCTGTGTTTGTCGATATACTCATCAAGGGGGAGATTGAGAAACTATGTGAAGGTAATCCCGTGCATGTGATGAGTAATTGACATGTACTCTGGAAAGTTTGAGTTTGTTTCGGGCATTTTGTGCTATCTACTGGTGCTAATGTTTAATTATAATATTTTGTGTGGTGCTATGTGATGTGTTTCTTGTCTGTGATGACTGCAGGATTTTGAGACGGAGTCGTGGCGAGACACGGGGTGACCGGACTAGGCACAGGCGGTGCTGAGATCGGAGCAGTCGGGATGTGTCGAAGACGGTGAAGACTCGAAGTGGTTGCGAGGCTTGCGCGGCAAGAAATGAGGAAGCTTCCTGGAAGTTGCAGGAGTGGCGTTTTGGTGAATTCGTAAGGCTGCACAAAAAGAAGTGGATTTGGTTAAAGGATAATGGATAAAGTGCTATGAGTTATTGAGAGCTAATGGGTAAAATGTGTTGTAAACCTATTAGTGGAGGCTATAAATAGAGGGTGCTCTCTAGTGGAGAGTGTTGAGAAAGAATGGTGTGAGTGTTAGGATTTTCTCTAATGCTTGCTCTCTAGTGGAGAGTGTTGAGAGAGAATGGTGTGAGTGTTAGGATTTTCTCTAATGCTTGTACTCTATGAGTGTTAAAGTTTTCTCTCCATGTGTGGGCTTATGTTCTTGAGAGAGTGTGTGAGTTTAGGGTTTTATTTATCTCTCCATATGCGTGAGTTGAGTTCTTGAGTTGTGAGATGGTAAGAACTAGTTGTAATCATTCCTCTTATATTTAATCATTCATCTCACTTTGTCTCATTCTAAGAATCATTTGTTTGAGATGTTTTGGCCTTCCTTGTATTTTGATTTTCAGTTCTTGAGAGAGTATTCTTTCGTTTAATGCTCTGTGATGGAAATCTGCCTCTATGTCTCTTGACCGATTTACTTCCAAAGCGCAAAAATCAGAAATTTTAAGTAGTGCTGGCTGTTTGGTTCTCCCTTGTTCCTTTTCTTTTTGGGGATGGAGTTCTTGTTCTATTTACTGCGCAATATTTGCTTTGAATGGGGAGACATCTCAAGGCCTCTTGACTAGTTCATCCCGAAAGCAAAGATTAAAATCAGCATCTTCTCCTTGCTGTTTTCCTGCTCATTTGGCCTAAGAAAAACAGCAGGAATACATCAATATACTTGCTGTTTTGTGGCTGCAGTTTTCAGCAAGATTAGGTGCTCTCTTTTGCTTCCAATCTCCGCTTTTTGGGCTGTCTTTGACTGCAGTTTTTCAGTGTTTAGGACAGCAAAAGTAATGCTTTTTCAGTCTGGTTTTTGGCTGTCTTTGACTGCAGATTTTCAGTGTCTAGGACAGCAAAAGTAATCCTCTTTTCAGTGCTGTTTTGGGCAGATTTAAGTCAGTTTTTAAGTGCAGTTTGCTGTTATTTTGGTCAGGTTTAAGTCAGTTTTTGTGCTGTTTTTAGTCAGTTTTTTGTGATGTTTTTAGTGAGTTCTTGTGCTGTTTTTAATCAGTTTTGGGTGCAGTTTTTCTGCTGCTTTTAATTAGTTTTGGGTGCTGTTTTTAATTAGTTTTCAGTCTTGCTTTTCCCTTTTCTTTGGACAGCAGCATGTTCTTATTTTGCTAGTTATTCCCTGCTCTATTTTTGGCCAGATAATAGTTTCAGTTCTAGCATCTCTAGGGTTTAACTTTCTTGCTTCATAGCTATCGGAGAGAAAAAAATTTGTGTGTAAGTTTTGTATGCGAATACTTGGGGTGAAATTTTAAAGGCACCATTCACCCCCCCTCTGTTGCCATTTTCGATTCTTCACACATCTTCGACCTCATCCACAGTGATTTCTGCGGACCCATCACGCCCATGACTCCAAGCGGTAACAAGTACTTTTTGCTGCTCATTGATGATGCAAGTCGGTACATCTGGCTCCATCTGCTGTCCAGTAAGGATCAGGCGTCGGTAGCAATCAAGAACTTCCAAGCGGCCGTGGAGGTTGAATCAGGGAGACGCCTCAAGGCCCTTCGCACCGATCGTGGGGGAAGTTCACCTCCGTGGAGTTCGACGAGTACTGCACCAAGCGTGGCATCCAGCGGCAGCTCACCGCACCCTATTCACCACAGCAGAACGGGGTGGTGGAGCGCCGCAACCAGAGCATCGTCGGTATGGCGCGGTCTATGCTCAAGGTGAAGCGGCTGCCCAACTACTTCTGGGGTGAGGCCGTGAACACCACCGTGCACATCCTCAACCGCGCCCCAACACGTGCGCTCGACGGCAAAACCCCCTTTGAGGCTTGGCACGACGAATGCCCCGCCATCCACTACTTTAGGACCTTCGGCTGCGTCGCTCACGTCAAGTCGACACGGTCGGGACTCAAGAAGTTGGATGATCGCAGCATGCCAACCATCTTCGTCGGCTATGAGCACAGCTCCAAGGCCTACCGCTGCTACGACCCCTCCACCAAGCGCATTGTGGTGTCCCGCGACGTCGTCTTCAACGAAGCTGCTCAGTGGAACTGAGGTGATGATAGCGGCGGTGATTCGGGCAATACCGAGCCCTTCATCGTCGAGTACACCATGGAGTACGTCACCAGCATGCCTCAAGATGACGCTACATCACCAGCTCATCTGTCTCCATCAACCACGCCAGCACCAGCCTCTGGACCCTTGACGCCGTTGGTACAGTACGTGCCCACGACGACAACCGTGAGTACACCAATTGAGTTCGTCTCACCACCGGCTGTCCTGATGAGAACCTGGACACGGACCATGCTGATGCTCCACTTCGGTTCCGCGCCATCGATGCCATCATTGGGCCTGCCTCGCCGCCTGGGCTTGTGCCCCGGGTGCTTGACGAGGAATTGATGTTCACCACGGCGAATGAGCCTGTCTCCTTCAGTGAGGCAGAGCGCGAGGTGAGCTGGCGCCAAGCGATGCACGAAGAAATGAAGTCGATGGAGGACAACAACACCTGGGAGCTCGCCACGCTTCCCGCTGGGCACCATGCAATCGGGCTTAAGTGGGTCTTCAAGGTGAAGCGCAACAAGCACGGCAAATGTGATCCGGCACAAAGCACGTCTAGTCGCCAAAGGCTACATGCAGCGCGCGGGCATTGACTTCGACGAGGTTTTTGTCCCGGTCGTGCGAATGGAGTCCGTGCGGACGTTGCTGACTCTGGCGGCGCACGAGCGCTGGGAGGTCCATCACATGGACGTCAAGAGTGCTTTCCTCAACGGCGAGTTGAAGGAAGAGGTGTATGTGAGTCAGCCGCTGGGTTTCGTCGTCAACAGCAACGAGCACAAGGTATTGAGCCTTCACAAAGCATTGTATGGCCTACGTCAGGCACCGAGGGCCTAGAATGCTAAGCTTGATGCTTCCATAGCATCATTTGGTTTCCAGAGGAGTAGTTCCGAGCACGGCGTGTACATGCGGAGCAGAGGAGCATCACGGCTGATCGTCGGGGTTTACATCGATGACTTAATCATCACCGACACCATCAGCAGTGAGATCGTGGCGTTCAAACTTGAGATGAAACGTGTATTCCTGATGAGTGACCTCGGACTTCTGTCGTATTACCTCGACATCGAGGTGAATCAGAGCCCTGACAGCATCACGCTCTATCAATCCGCTTACGCAGTCAAGCTGCTAGAACGAAGCGACATGAGCTCCTGCAACCCCAGCTTGGCGCCCATGGAGCCTCGGCTCAAATTGAGCAAGGTCAACACCGCGCCGCTGGTGGATGCCATCGAGTACAGACGTGTCATTGGCGGACTGCGCTACTTGGTGCACACCCAACCAGATCTTGCCTATTCGGTAGGCTATCTGAGTCGGTTCATGGAGAAACCACACAAGGACCATCTCAATACGGTGAAGCGCGTGCTGCGGTACGTGGCGGGAACTCACATCTATGATCTTCATTACGCCAGGCAAGAGAAGGGGTGAGTTCGTCTAGTCGGCTACAACGATGCCGACATGATGGGTAACATCAATACGCGTAAGAGCACCAGCGGCATCGTCTTCTTCCTCGCCAGCAACCCTATCACCAGGCAGTCTTCCAAGCAAAAGGTGATGGCTTTGTCCTCATATGAGGCAAAGTACATTACGGCGGCTACAGCGACATGTCAAGGCATCTGGTTAGCTCAGCTTGTGACTGACATGCTTGGAATCGAGTCTGAAGCGCCGGAGCTTAAGGTGAACAACCAGTCTGCCATCACCATTAGCAAGAACCCCGTCTTTCACAACCGAAGTAAACATATAGACACTCGTTTTTACTTTATTCAGGAGTGTATCGACGGGAACAAGATCGTCCTCCAGCACATCTCGACGGAGACACAACTAGCAAACATTCTGATCAAGACGCTCAGTCGTGTGCGGTTCCTTGAGCTACGTGGATTGATCAACGTCAACAAGATCGGTGAGATCAACAAGGACTAGGAGGTGAAATGTTGAAACTACTTCCTCTAGCATCTCACCATCTTCCATCTTACTGTTTCTTGGTCAGTATTGTTTTCCTTTTCAGTTGGTGGCCAGTTTTTCAGTTTTTAGAAGCATGTTAATGCAAGACATTAGTGCTGATCGTGGGATGGCACGTCAGTGCAAACTGCCATTGTTAGCTCTTGGATTTTCCCATTAAATTTGAGTCTAATATACAAGAAAAAGCTGCCAGTTCAAGCAGTACCAAAACGTCTGAGTTCATACCTGTTCCAAGTGTTCTTGAGTGCGCCTTTGCCGGTGAATCCACAACAATAATCAGTATGATTAACTTATGATACAAATAGGATGCTTACATAGTATTAACAAAAAAAGGAACTTAAGACAACAGTGAAAGAGACCATAGTTCACTTAATATCTGCCATCACATCCACGCTGTATTAATATTCATCTGGAATCAGAAGAATGTTGCGATACGCAAGAATGTTCATTGCTTAGACCAAGGAATTCTGTGAAGGTTGGATAGTTGGGCTGCCATCCAATCTCCGCCCGAGTTTTGTAGTTCTCCATCCTCTTCCCTAACGGACCATCAGTCCCTGCAGTTAAGGCAGATACGCATACAATGTAAAACGTGTAAATGTCTCTGCAAGAAATCACTACAGCCGCCAGATAGATAACCTGTGAAGCCTTGAAACTTCGTGTCAAATTTCCCACTACTGTTAACACTGTCCATTATTTCTTGCCTGCAAAACCCGACCTCATCTCAATACACTTGTCATGCACAGCAAAGTTGATATTGCATGAACAGAAGACGAGCTGAACAAGATGAAGTTTGGCAGTGACCTGGAAAGAGGCTGATTGTCACAGCCCACAAAGACATGACCACGAAGTCTCTTTTTCATGATGGCAATTGCAAGCGAAGCAGCATCCTGCAAATAGTATAAATAGATAATAACACGCAGACTGCAAAGTAAATACACCCTGATATATCAATCCACCCACATGTAATCAAATATCAACAAGAAAAACATCTTGAGAGAATCTCGACAAAATGATTAAATAAAGTATGGATGACATTTGTGAGCATTTACAGAGGGATGAAACACGGTTATGTATGACATTTTTTATTTGTCTATATGGAGGGATTAAATACGGGTTGGAACATGTGGTATATGGTATATACTGTATATCAAGTGGCTTAGGTCTAACTAGCTAAGTGAAAATTCTCGAGTCCACTACCACCAAACTACAAGATACTCATCTATCCTATGATCCTCACATAAATAAGTAACAGATCTTACTTCATAGTGGATCAGATTGATTATGTGATCCGGAAGTGCATCTACAGTTCCTTTTGACAACCAGAAAACATGAGGACCTTGATCCGTTTTGTGTGGTAAGTCAAGGAAAAATTGTACCACTTGTGTCCATTCTAATATATAAGAGTTTGGACAACTTTATATTTTAGAAAAGAGTACTTTATGCTTGATATTTGGAATAAAAAATAGCCTCTTGGTGAGGATATGTAAAGTCCTGCTAGCCTGAGAACACAGCCTCCTGCCTCAAGGACAACATTTTCTGCCTTTAGAAGGTTGTCGGTACGAGGGCTCCTACCAATTGGCACGCAAGGAGAATCCTACACAAGCAAAATGGAAAATCAAGGTTAAACAAAATCAAGAAAGTTGGAAACCTGCTCGATTTCGATCGGGGAAATCGTCAGATTTGAGGTAATACTGGAACATTGCCACAGAGTGAAAGTTTTCGAAACATTGTATATTTTGGCTTACGAAACATCCTATTTTTAATTTACTGGTATATTCTCCAACCCAAAGCAGAAGAAGAAAGAATTAGCAGACAACTTTGATCTTGTATATATGCAGTTTAGATTAATTATACCTCGCTGCATAATCCATTGTCATTGCAGTCATAGACAGCAGTACTTGATGTAAACAAGAAAGAGCCATCCCCATTCCAATTTGATGCTGCCACTCTGCACACATTTTCTGAAATAAGGATGTTGTATATGTCCTTGGTACGCTATTTGCCTAAGATTGATGCATGACATATTTGACTGCAAGGACACCAATTTCATTTATCAATACTTTCTTTTAGGTGTGCAGATGACCTAGACAAAAACTTCGTTCATCAATATTGGAAATCCTGCCAAGCAAGGGCATTTAGTGATGCCCAGGGATGTGTGTTGGTAGTTTCCATCTTTCATCTATCATCAGCCCAGTAAATCCCTTTAAAACCTGGCAGCTCTCCTACATAGTCTCATCCCATTTAAAATAAAACAATCTTGAAGGGGTGCATTATTTCGATACAACAGACTCGACATGCAACTACAAAAGCTTATGTTCGGGTCATAATAATTGATGGGAAGAACAACTCTGCTCACACGACTAGAGCTATTCCTGTCTTATGTTTCGGACAGATCAGTTTTTTTTAAACCAAGGGCAAAAGCTCTGCCATTCATTTCAAGGAGAAAACAAATACACTGGCCCAAAGGGGATACACCCAAGACACCAATACCAGCTCCAAGAGAGAAGACACCAACACCGGGAAGGAATCCTGAACCTAGAACTCCTACAAAGGCACCAACTGCATCCACAAGATAAGCACTTCGTGGAGCAAACCAACTGCATCCACAAGATAAGCACTTAGTGAGCAACACCCCCAACAAACAAATGAAGCCTAGAACAAGCTATCCACGAGGTAAAGCACAAAAATGAAGAAACAAGACTCTTGCAGGGGCTTGAGATACAACCATCAACACAAGGGTGCTCACCATGGCTCACCAATGTGAACCCACCACGGCACACAACACCATTGATTGTGCCACAACCAACACAACATCAAACGGCAACAACCAGCATGGCAAGCCACAATGAAAGAACGCAGCACCACAGCTAGCACAATGCAACAACAGGACAGCTAGCAAGAGCTTTGGGAAGAAGAGGGATTGGCCCCTCCAATCACACTGCATGCAACCGACAACCACATGGCGCTACGCCAGCCTGCCAAAATCAAGGACCCGGACCAATTACACTCACGGGGGCTCCACCATGATAGGTTTGCACCATGACGACATCAAACACCAAGCACCCGCTCTTGGGCCTCCTCAATGGCTAGCCTACTCCTCATGACAACGACACACCACGAGCACCCCCGACAACAGCAAATTGATTGGTCCTTCTCTAGACACACACCGCCGCATGCTGCGGCTCTCCCGTAGAGCGGCGCACATGACATGCCACTGCCACCACCGCGCTGGCCACCAAGCCACCTTGACACCGGGCCAACCTATCCTGATCGCTGTTGTGACACCCGCATGCAACCACCCGCGACCATGACAGGCCGCACCAAAGGCAAGGAGAGGCCAACCCAGCCAGAGGAAGTCAAAGGCAAGGACTTCGTCACCAGCCTGGACGCAAACAAGCAGCACTGACAGCGCTGACCCTCAGCTCGGCGCTGAGTAGGGCTGGCAGCTCGTCTTCACCTTGTTGGGGAGGGTGGAGTGTGCCACCTCCTCCGCCGCAAAACGCTGCCTTGAAGAGCGCCACCACCTCCTTGGCATGCCCCACCGGCACACCTACACCTTCAGCTCGGCAATATCAGATATCTAATTGATGCAAACAGGAGGGAAGGCAGTTTCCCGGTTTCTCCATCTAAATGTGGAGTTCCCCTACTATAGATCAGGATGACCGAAATTTGTCCCTGGCACCCTACCATATTACACAACAATGGCGTTGGGGATGGAATACTTCTCGCATCCTAAATCTTAGCTAAAGCCCTTAAACATTCAATTGTTCATATAAAGTTGTATCTTTTCATATACAACCTTAATCTTTCATCGTCTTGACTAATTTAACTCATCTCACAAAATATTGTCAAAGTTATATATATCATCTTGAATCGAGTCTACACAAATTTTTGCTTATTAAATTTGCAACATAAGCTCAAGTTTTCACAAATTTCCATAGGAGGGCTGGGAAACTCAAAAGCAAAGTTGCCCCCATAACAAATGGGGGTGCAGATAACAAAGCAACCCTCAATCCTGTCCCAACTACATTCCAATCACTAAATGGCAGAGTTAAATTTATCGGTGTTTCAATAATGCAGTTCCTGCTAATAATACATGCCCCATCTTCTCTCTCGTTGAATTCATTTTTGGCCCACGCGCTAGAGTGTGAACTAGTATGAAGACAAGGGTTATGAACCAAAATAAATCGGTGGAGCTACAGGATTTTCTTTCATGAGTACTAGACAAAGGGGAAGAACTACATGCATGTCTTGTGAAACAACCAAATGTCATATATGTCATCATTAAAAGTGAAATATCACTGCACACGCATTTGAAAAAGGCAAAAACACTAGGAATCAATATGCACCCAGTTGTCACCATTCACCTGGTTGCCCACTTTGTTGTTGCTCTTTCAAACACCCATGCCATGCTTAGAAACTCAGCCACTCAGAGAGTCAAGCAGTAAGCAACAACCACACACATTAACGCTGTCACTGACTGCACAGAAACCTGCCCATTTCATTATTGAGAAAGAAGGGGACACACACTGACCCAAGGTTGGTATGAGCACATATATGACATTTCTTTTTTTTCAAGGATTCATTTTTATCAGTTCCCAAGCTTCTCGAGGACACTGATGTGTTCATGTTATGACCGGCCTCACATATGCACGCCGGAAACACGCGCAGGGGAAAGCACACGCCGGCAATTAAGGGACCCTGGGCCCATAGATTTATCCTTATTAGGTTTATTCTCTATGTTCTTTCCATAAAAATAGAATCTAGATTGATTTGTTAGGGGATATAAATATCCTACTTGGGGGAGAGAATAAACAAGCAAGGCAACAATCGTTGCAGGGCTTCCTTGCAAATATTACCTTCTGCCCTTTTTCCTCCCGTGCGCCCCCATCATCCCTCACGGCTCCTTCACGCCGCCAAGGGCTCAAGCCGCTCCCACCGAGACTCCATCGATATCCTCTCCGAAACCTCCGCCGCTCCCCGAGTCCTACCAACTTTGGTATCGGCGATGCACGGTTCCGGAGAGGACAAGCGCCAGACACGGCCGCGCGGCCGCCGCCGGTTCCGGTTGATCCCATCACCAAGGCGCTGGCCGAGCTCACCCAGCAGATGGCGTCCGTGGCAGCGCGTCTGGCAGCCCTGGAGTCCCGACCGCCGGCGACCACTACCACCCCTCCGTCCACCCTTCCATCCGCCACCACCCTGCCGATTCCCATCCACCACATCCAATTTCCCCACTCGCCGTCGCCGATTCCCATGCCACCGCCCTTCGCACCGCGCCCTCTCTTAGGCCGAGATGGGATCGGCGGCGCCGTCACGGGCCGGCGCCCCTGCGCTTCCTGCTCGAGTTCTCCGCCTCTGACGGCACGGAGGACCCTCTTCATTAGCTCAACCGATCACGGCGGTTCTTAGTGGCGGCGCACCACGGCCGGATCGGGTGTGGCTCGCGTCGTACCATCTCACGGTGCCGCCTGACATGGTATTACATGCGGAACAAGAGCGAGGGCATGCCTCACGGAGCGCTTCAGGAATTGTGCCACCTCCGCTTTGGGCGCCGATCGCGCAACCGCTGGCGAACTCGCCGCTGCCGTTCCTCTCCACCGTCCAGGACTACGGGAGCGTTTCAACGCTCCTGCGCCCGCCAGCGCGCGCTGCTGCCGACCCAAAGGTGGAGTTGTTCACCGGCGGTCTCGGAGCACATTAAGATCGACGTCGAACTCCGGAGCCACGGGATTTACAGATGGCGATGCACCGGCGCGGCGTATGGCGCCGTCTTGCGACAACACCCCACCGCCCCTGCGGCGACCACCTCGAGCTCTCGCCCACGCCACCACGCGCCGCGCCCGCTTTCGCGCGCCCGGCCGGCAACAGGCCGAGCGCGCACCGCGCGATGCTGCGGCACCCCGGCTCCTTCCGGCCGTTCCGCGCCTTTCCCGGTGAATTGGCCCGGCGAGCGCGGGCGGGCTTTGCTACAATCGCGATGAGCGATGCGTCGCGACCACAAGTGCGGCGGCCGTTCTTCATTGAGTACTCGACTACGGGACGGCGACACCACCGAGGGACTCGGCGGCGCAGCGGTGGATGAAGTTGAGTCGGATCGCCGTGGTCTCCTTCATGCGATCGCGGCATCCGCACGGAGGACACCATGCACCTCCATGTCCACATCCACGCGACCACGGCTCTGGCGTTGCTCGACTCGGCTCCGCCCATAACTTCATCCACGCCGATCTGCGCCAACTCCAATTGCAGCGTCGGACGGTGCCAATATGCGTGTGGCCGTGGCCAATGGCGGCATCGAGTACCACAAGGGCATGGCCCGCAACGTCGCCATACGTATCGGGCCCGAGGAGTTCTCCATCAGCGCTCGGCGCGCCTGGCGGTTTCGACCTCGTCCTGGGTGCGACTTTCTCGAACCCCAGGGCCCGTGCAGCGGGACTTCGAACCTTGCATGACGTTCAGCGGGCGACAAGCGGATCTTACGGAAGGGCCTTGGCTCCACCGCGGCGGCGTCCTCGGCCGGCCCGCCGGCGCCATCAGCGGGCGCCTCAGCAGCCTCTTGGGCGCCTCTTGCATCGATGCATTTCGGTTTTCAAGAACCCGGGGCACGCCACGGCGAGACCCTACGACCACGCATCCATCTCTGCCGGACACCGCGGTGGCGTCGCCCTACCGCTACCCACGATTGCGAAGGATGAGTGAAACGCCGATGCGCTACCATGCTAGAGCGAGGCATCATCCGCCAAGCACCTCGCGTTCTCTGCCGGTGCTCTTGGTCAGAAGGCGGATGACTCTGGCGATCTGCATTGATTACCGCGCCTTTGAATGACAAGACTTCAAGGACAAATTCGATCCGGTGATTGGCGAGCTCTCGACGAGCTCCATGGCGCTCGATGCTTTACCAAGGCCGGACCTCGGTTCAGGCTATCACCAGTCTTGCATGCATCGGAGGACATCGAGAAAACGACCTTCCGCGCCCGCCACGGTCGCCGAGTTCCTCGTCATGCCCGCCGGCACGACCAACGCGCGGCAACATTCGAGCCCTCATGAATGGCGTCCGCCGTCGCGATTCCTCCGCAGAGTTCGTGCTCGTGTTTTTGACGACATACTCATCTACTCGTCGTGGTCCGAGCATTTGCGGCATGTCGCCTCGTCTTTGATGCTCTCCGCACCAATGCCTTGCACCTAAAGCGCTCTAAGTGCTCTTTCGGGGTGTCCTCGGTTGCCTACCTCGGCCACGTTATCTCGTCATTGGCGTCGCCATGGGCCCGGCGACAAGGTGGCGCCGTCGACTCTGGCGGTGCCCGCTTCGGCCGGGGCTGCGAGGTTTACGGGCCTCGCGGCTCCGAAACCTCCGCCGCTCCCCGAGTCCTACCAGTTCACCCCATAGACAATCACCTCGTTCCATGGCCAGGAACAACACCAAGTTAGAGCTATCTATGAAGGTTGTGAACAGTTGAGTTGAGCCATGTCTCAACCATTGCTATTATCGATATTAACATATTGTTTTCTATTTCAAGACATGACAGATAACATAATATCTCACCTAGTCTACCACTGTGTTGCTAAAAACTGCTAGTGTGGTTGAAGGATCATCACACTCTGAAACCTCAAGAGATAATGCCCAAAAAATTGAAATGACAACCATGTGGCCCTATAATTTTCTAGAACGCATTTGCAAGCCCTGTAGCACGTGCCCATTTTCCAGATGCATGTTGCCAAAACTCAACCATACATTGTAATTATGCAGATTTGAAGAATTATTTTTTGTCAAGAGAAAGCCAGACCATGATTATTACCATAGTATATACAAAACAAATGGAACATGTTATTCAGATAACTGCATTTGAAAGAACTTCTGGTTTATTTCTAGGTGCAAAAAAGCTGCATGCAGGAATCATTGCTGAAATCTTACCTCAGATCCCCTGGGTAATCATCCGTACGATATGGAGGAGCACAGAAAATAACATATGGAACTTTCTGACCAACTCTGGATCCCTTCAAGGATGGAATAATCCCAATCTCAGTTAATTCACTGTGATGATCTGTGCTTGCAGTCTGGCCAAAAATTTTGCAACTTGGATGTTCCTATAAGATATATTAAAGCTATATTTCATCAGACGTTTTTTACAATAGTTAACAAGTGTAGAAATTTTGAACTTGCAAACTTTATGAAGCAGAAGGAATGCATAATATATTATAAGGATACCACTCCCACGTTTCAGAAATAAAAAACACTCCATCTGGCAAAAGATCCATTAAAAGAATTCATCAATTTTCAATGAAAAGATCATCGTAATCATAGGTGATAGTTTCCTACACCACTGAATAAATATTAACAGGTTAAAAAGGAAGGAATGACCTTTCTCCTCGAAAAAGACTCGATTTGAACAGGACCTATTTTTTGTTTCATTAGCTGGGAAGATGTAAGTGTTTCAACAAGAGTTACAAGACAATCATCAGCTCAAGAAGGTACAAGGAAGTTGTTGAGATTGAAAAACAACAAAGAAGCCACTCAACCAAATAAATACTTCTCCTAACTACATTGGTAATAACCTGTTGCCATTTCTCGGCTATGATTCGGCCAAGCACGCCCGGCCCAACAATTAGCAAATCATTCTGGCCAACACTCTCCGATGAGGACACATTGACCCCTGTGTCATGAGATACTCCTGCTCTCATGAAAGGAAATAGAAAATAAAGATAAGAGAATAAAACCAAGAGTCAGTCAATTAGGGGCGCATGTGGAGTCATGTGTCACGTGACCAAACAAGGGACTTAGTGTGGGCATTAAAAAAGGTATTCCACTTAAAGAAGATCAAAACAGAGCCTGAAGAGCCATTAGAACTTAGAAACTAGTCAATGTTTATGATGGAAGTTCCATTGAACCCCTTGGCACATTATCATGTAACATTATCTTGTCAACTAAATTCCCTTTCTTTTCTTCGTTTTTTTGTAGTGTTACCATGTAAGCCCGTTCAACATTTCCCAGCATCAAATTGGGATTCGAGGTAAATATGCAAAGTTCCAAACAACAGTTTCCTCTTGCGTTTTCACTTCTCATCGTACACATCGCCACACCGGAACACTTGGATCCCGATAGAATTTTTCTCTTGTGGCAACCTACAGATCCAGAGAGTTCCTGCCCTGCAAATTGCAGTGTTTTTTTCTTGCAACGCTCCAGCCGATCATCCGGGTTAGAATTCTAGAACCACTTTATTACTAGGCAAATTCTATTCCTGGCATCCAATTGAGCACCTACCATTCTACTACCTAATAACCCTGCCCGATTTTAAAACAACCCATCCTGATCTAGCATGCGTTTCGCAGTTGCACGCATCCCCAATTTTGGCCAGCCAGGCCGAGGTAAGCTTGGAAAGAACTTGCGGGGAAACCAAGGAGCGACTCTCAAATTGGGCACGTACCGACGGAGGAGGCGGCGGCGCACGCCATCGCGGCGCGGCGGCGGGATGCGAACGGGGGGGGTTGGAGTGGGGTAGGTGGTGGCGGCGGCGTCGTCGAGACGGGTAGATGGATCGTCGATGGGGCTGGAGCCAGCGGGGGAGGATGTGGTAACGCGACCCCGTGGCCTCTGTTGAATAATGATTATATTGATGAACGGTAATGCAAGTCCCAGTACAATCAAGAGTCTAATAGTATATATAATAGTACCAGAAAATAAAGAGTTCAATTGTAGTCTTTATTGATCTTATCTGTTACTATTACATGGCACAAAGTCTCCTTTTATATAGAAGAAAAGACTAAAGGTAGTTTAGGTATTTGCCCATAACTGAAAATCCTGAGGTTTCGTAACACTCCCTCTTGAGCGAATACCACGGTATACATATGCCTTATCAAAAACTCCTTCCAAAAATCCAGTGAGAAAAAAGGGATGGAGAAAAGAATACATCGCATCTGTTACTTGTGACATCTGTTGCCTCATTAAAAATCTTACGTGAGAAAACTTCAGGAAAGCTCACAAAGGGAAAGGAGTGTAACATTTAGACCTTCAGGATCATATAAGTCTTCTAGCTTTACATATGGACTATGGTTCAGAGATTCGCTCCATCTGAACCTTATAACTCTCTAAATCGTCTCGTACCAATACCTCGAACGCACTTGGGAAAACTAGTGGCCGGTAATGATTTTATGAATAAATCTGCTAGATTATCACAAGACTTAGTTTCAGTATCTTTCCTCTTTGTTCTTCTAGAGTTTGTGAGGATAAAAGAATTTAGAAGCAATATGCTCCTCCCCATCGCTCCTCCTCCCTCTACCCCGCCGCCTCCCTCCCAGTAGCCCCGTCGTCCTCCTCCTCTCCCACTTCCTTCGCTCTCTCCCCCCTCGCGCCGCCTCGCGCCTTTGCCCGCTCCCCTCGCTCTCCCATGCGCCCCGCCTCCTCCTCCTCGCTTGCGCGCCGCCCGCCTCCTCTCGCTCTCCCGTCGCCCCGATCCGCCTCCCCTCACTCTCCCGCCTCCCTCGCCTCCCCCCGCCCGCCCTTCTCGCCCTCCTCTTGTTTAACTACCCGGTCGAATCCCCAGATTCCTCACGCCTCGGTCCAATTCCTCCGTCCCTCACGCCTCCCACCCGCCGGCGCCTCGCCCGCTCGCGCTCGCGGCCTCCTCTCCCAGCGCCGCCCCTCGGCCCCACGCTGCCGGCCGCCTCCCCCTCCTCTCCTCCCACTCGCCGCCCGCCTCGCCTCCTCTCCTCCCACCCGCCGCCGCCTCCTCGCGAGATCCGCGCTCGCGGCCCCTTCTCTCCCGCCTCCTCGCTCTCCCCCGCCTCCTCCCCACCTGCTCTACGGCAAAGCGGCGCCGCAGGTCGTGGCGCTCGGCGAGGCCCACGCGCAAGACCTACCCATCCGGCGGTGGCATCCTCTGCGGCGTGCCCCACGCGTCTAGGTCGAGGTCGAGGTCTATCGCGGCACCCCAGCGCAACCGCCCGGTCTCCCGGCGCCGCGCCGGCGAGCCATTGGTGCGCAACATCCGAGGTGAGGAGGTGCTCCCGATTGGGGCTTCTTTTGATCGGTCGTCGTGCGCATATACGGCATGCCGTTTACTGGCTTCAATGACGCGTTGTGATGCGAGTCGTAGTGTGTCTCTTCTTAAGTTTTACGTCTATATGATGGACTTGCACGATTTTGGTTGCTAGATTGAGGAGTTGTCTTTTTGTAGATAAGGGATACGGTGTTCTTGTACTGCAGTTAAGGCGGCATGGGAGGATCTTGAGCTACTTGATTGCAAGAGGCATAAGCGTTTGAGGTCTATGTGTGTACAATTCTTTGAGAGAGACTATGCTTTAGAAATGTGGAGGCTTCTTGATCCGGACTCAAGATTGATTAACTCTGTTCAACTTAATGATAGAATGGTGTGTGTAAAATCTGGTATGTGATTTGTCTTTTTTCTGAGCACCTACCAAAAGAACTTAGTATATTATGATCTTTCAAATGTTCTCCTAATCAGAGGCTATCGAAATTGCAGCATCAATGTTTTCATTCCCCTTTATGTGCACCCTATTTGTTGCTTGGTTCTTGTTCCATTCTATTGACGTTAATATCAAATTTGTTATTTCTAGACTTAAGAAAGTCCTTGCTAAATGTTTTCCATGGTGGATCTTGCCATCCTGGAATAGCATTAGTTATTGATGATCGCCTGAAGGTTTGGGGTGAGAAAGATCAAACTAGAGTTCATGTGGTTCCTGCATTCACTCCATATTATGCACCTCAAGCAGAGGTAAGGGTCATCGTCTGTACCAATACAAAAAAAGACTTATTGCATGGTTACTAAAGGATACCCTACTTCAACCTGTAGGCAAACTGCTCTATCCCTGTTCTTTGTGTCGCCAGAAAATGTTGCGTGCAATGTTAGGGGGGCTTCTTCAAGTAAGATTATTATTGTTAATATGATTTCAGTATCACTGTCATGGCATTGTCCACTATCAAACTAAGGCTACCCTAGGGGGCTCTGTAAATTTGGTTTCTGTTCCTGTACTGCAACAATTACTTGTTGAGTTGTTGACATAGAACTTCATGTTCAATTGACAGAGACTTTGATGAATGCCTCTTGCCAAGGATTAGCAATATTCTTTATGAGGACGAAATAAATGATATCCCATCTGCTCCAGATGTTGGCAGTTATTTGATTTCAGAGGTAAGTTTGGTAAATCTGATACTTCCATGTTCCCTTTTCAGTAATTAATAGTTCTTTTCATCTTTCTTAGGATGAGAATGTTGCGATGAGTGAGCGAAAACAGAGATTCATTGACTTTTGATGGGATGGCCGATCTTTGAGGTTGAGAGGAGAATGAAGGTTTGTGCTCTTCCTGTCTCTTATCTGGATTTTTGGTTATGTGTTGACAAAATCACAAAAAGAATACATCTAGGAATAATTCATAGCAAGCTCAGTTTGAGATCATATTTGATAGTATGCATTACTTTTATTTGGTTTTCCGTTTAACGACATACACTCTAACTAGTATATATATATATATATATATATATATATATATATATATATATATATATATATATATATATATATATATATATATATATATTCTAGAATATACTTCTAGTTTAACTTCTCGAGATAGAATAATTATTCTTCAGGAATATATGTGATTAATTTGGGAGATAATTTATATGCATGTTATAGTTTATAACGCCAAATGAATGTAGTATATGTAGATCATTCGGGATCATTAACATCCAATAGGTCATGTAGTATTTGAGAGTTATGTTTGCTTCAGGCAAATGGTTATAACTTCCAGTGGCATATGTGTTGTAGCTTCATGCTACCATGTAATACTCATGTATGTGGTCGCATACTAACGACTAGATTACTGGAGACAAATCAATTACCCTTCGAGGGTTGCAATGATTTGCCAACAGTGGATAGTAGGTTCAATTATCTCTCAAATTTACAACTTCAGGCTTATTCGCTTCTGCATTTGACCTAGGATATGCCTCGGAGATTCCAATATTCCTCATATGCCCCAATTCCTCCCCCTTTTCACGCCAACCACAAAATTTCAAGTGATAGCGTATGCTTCTGGCATTTGCTTCGAATTAACTCAGAGCTTTAGCAATAAGTTATTATTATACTACTTCAAGAGTATAATTTTATTGGAGTGAAAACAACACACACTTGGTAATATGGAAGATAGGGTTATACATAGACTTAAAGTCTTTGAGGTTTATAGCATTTTCTAATCGAGGTGATCCTTCTGGGATCTAATATTTGACTAGATTTCGTGTGTCTTTTAAGAAAGACATTTGTTCTATTGCCATCTGGGCAATAATGAACTGAGGCATATCATTATTCCTTTCAAATATTAGGCATAATATTTATGAATATTATTCCATGCATGATCAATAAATCTTACGTCAGGTAAGATGTGCTACTGGCAATGTATTTTATGAAGCAACTATTCAGCAAGGGTAAGGATGTAACAAAACAACATAGACCAAGTATTTATGGTATCTGGGAAAGATTATTGAATGCATAATTTTAGCAAAAGATAAGATGTGCTCTTCATGAGCAAGATCAAGCTCGACAGAAAAATAACATCTAAATAAGGCTAAGGGATAACTGGGAGAATGATGCTAGTCTCCATATTGTTCACCGTAGGCATATTCTTACTTATGAACGCACCTGTTTATGGTAACATACAAGTTACCTAAATTTAGTCCAGAGACAGTGTGGTTCTAGGCAGAGTGATACTCGTATTCGGACTTCTGGTCCTAGAAAGAGCAATAGATTTTGGCAAAGTGCCTTCAGGACTACCAGTAATATTCCAGGGTAGAGTAGAGGTGATGCCTCACTAATTACCTCATTTTTACCTTTCAGCGGTAAAGGGGTACAGCTACGTCAGTATTATGCTTGACAGCGGTATGATTATATGTTGACGAAATAAGCCTAGATTATACAATTGCTGCCATTCGGAGCGTGCAAGTATCCACTTAGTGATGCCCAATATCGTACAATATGCATGCAATTTTATACATGCTTACTTCTTGTAAGTAATCTCAAATGCATTAAATGAGTGTAAATAGTATAAAATATACTTTTATCTATCCAGTAGATAAAGTACCATTTCTCAGATTTTCCTAGCAATCGTTGGGATTTTCTGGTAATTATTAGGGTATTTAAGCAATTTTCAGAAATTACTAACCCATTAAATAAATCCCCAAACACACAATGCTAGAAAATAAACCATAAAGAAATATGATGCTTCTGAGGTGTACTAAGTCTAAGGTTTCACAAATTTACGGGAGTTCATATACCTAAAAACCAAGTTTTAGGATTTTCTAGAATTTTCTAGAATTTTCTAGAAATTTTAATAATTTGTTTTGCTAATTAATAAATAATACTCAGAATTATTAAATAAGCAGAAAATGGTATACCGAAGAAAATAAACCAGAAAACATATAATAATGCCAAGTGCTAAAGAGACTATAAACAAGCTCATATAATCTAAAAATTTAAATATTTTAGAGCCAAACATAGTCTTCTGGACTTATTTATAATTTTTGACAAACTTTAGGGTCAAAGATTATGTTTTACTTCAGCATTTCAATGATTATGCTTAATTAGCCAAAACTTCAGGGGCTAAATCACAAATCGTTATCAGCCTAAAATTCCTTTTCTTCCGATTGAGGCCCTCATCACTCCTGCTTACTGGGCCGATCAAAACCCAGGGGCTTAACCGAAAAATTTCATCACATAATTGTGTTTTCAGAAAATTACGAGGGCCATTTTGCAAAATGGTCAGCCCCTTCCTTATCTCTTCCACCGAAATGAGTGGTCAGGAGTATCACTCGGCCACAATGGCCGCTCCTCTTCCCTGTTTTCTCGGTCGCAACCTTGGGCCACCACTCCCCCTTTTTTTTCGGATCTGCCGTGTGGGTGAAGCGGTGAGCGGCCACTACTGGCGAGCAGGCAGCGCTGTCTCGAGCGAAGTGGTGGTAGCCCGGGCACATGGCCCTCATCGGCGGCGGCGGCGGAGGCGATCGGCGCGCCATGCATGCGAGGCGGCGCGGCGGCGGCGCCAGCCGCGCGCAGCAGCAGCAGCCGTCGTGCGAGAGCGGCAAAGAGGCGGCAACGGCCGGCGCGATGGGTCCAACGCTCGTTGGCAGCGAAGCCGAAAGTGCGCGCATGGGGACGGTGGCGGTGCGCCTACCGCGCTTCGGGGCGGCAGCAGCGGTGCCCCGGGGGCAGGGCCCTCTTCGGCGGTGTGGCCTGGGCGCAGGGCCTTGTTTGGTGACGGCAGCCCAGGCGCAAGTCCTTGTTCGGCGGTGGCGGCCCAGCTCCGGATGCGGCGCTGCATGCGCTGCCGCTGTGGAGCGCCGGTGGCCCACAAGCGGCGGCGGCCCGGGCACAAGCGGCGGCGGCTCGGGCACAAGCGGCGGTGGCTTGCGTTTCGGGGACCGACGGTCCGTGTTGGGCCACGGTGGCTGCCATGGTGGCATATCTACTGTCGGCGGCTTCCGTTGCAGCGGATTTTCGTCCAACGGTTGCAACGATTTCCCTGAACGGCAGCGGGCTCTGGATCCCGAGCGACGGCGGGAGTGGTTTCCCAAGCGGCTGCCGGTGAGTGGCTTCAGGCGCGAGGTGTGCGCAATGGCGGCCACGGTGGCTGGTTTCGGGGTTCCAGCGCAGTGGCGGCCGAGCGCAATGGTGATTGTGATTTAATCTATGTTTTGATCTATGATGGATTTGATCTAGAAACTGGATGAATAATCTACTGGATCAACGGTATGAATCATGTAAATAATGGATCAATCTATGTTTAGATTTTTGGCCTAGGATACCACTAATCTGGGCATAGGATTGTAGATACTTCAGTCTAGATTGAAATACCAATTGCAGAACGTAGTAGATTGATTTCGGAATTTATGTACCGTACACCTTGTAGAGTCTCGTGCTGATAACGTGTTGAATAATTATGTATATCGATGAACGGTAATACAAGTCACAATACAACCAAGAGATGAATCCAAAATAGCACACACAAGAGTACCAGAAAATAGAGAGCCCAATTGTAGTCTTTATTGATCTTGTCTGTTACTATTACATGGCACAAAGCCTCTCTTTATATAGAAGAAAAGACTAGGGGTAGTTTAGATATTTGCCCATAACTGGAAACCCTGAGGTTTCGTAACAGCCTCGTTTCATGGTTTTTGGGAGCGGTGTGGGATTGGAACGGCACAGTAGGAGAGCGCCCTGTGGCCAGGAAGGCTGCAACAGGACGTCGCATTGGCACATGGCAGCCAAGTAGACATGAAGTAATGGCACCGAGTAGGGACCTATTAGATATGGACAAATACCGAAACTATCCCTGATAGTTCTTTACTATAAATATAGATATATTGTATCATGTAAATCAACCTATTATCAATAAAGTCTATGTTCTGGTATTCTATTCTCCTGGTGTCTTGTGTGATTGTGTGATTGCCTCCGACGATCACGTTCGTGGATTGCGTTGCTGTTCATCTACTTCATCATTTTCTTACTACGTTATCAGCACGAAGCTCTACCAGATGTACGATATGCAAATCGCGAACCAATCTGTTATGCATTGCTATTCATGTTCTTTTTTCAATCTAGATTGATTACATACTGTCAAGCAATATCATGCCTTTTAGATCAATCTCGTGCAAATCAACAATAAATTGATCTGTTAATTGATCTTGTTTTCTATAGATAATTATCTAGAGCTAGATCATCATGTCGTCTCAGGATAGAAAATAAATCAAATGATTTCTAGTTGAAACTAGCACTAGATCAATCTATACTCTATATGCTTGATTATTCACCCTGTAAATCCATTAGATCAAACATCTAAATCCTAGATCCGAATCAATGTATGGGCTCAAGCCCCCATCGTCGTATAAGCCACCACGACAAAGACGGCAGCGGCCGTCGTGGCTCGACCAACACGGCGTGTCGGTAGCAAACCGGCTGCCACGGTAGCTGCCGCAAGCCACTGTGGCATCGTGTCGGCCCTCTTCCGGGTGCCCGAAGCACTGAATTGCCGTCGTGGCAAAGCTGGGTCACCGGGTGCCTACCACGGCAGCCGCCGGTAGCAAATCGGCCGCCATGGCAGCCGCTGCGGCACCGCATGACACACCGCTCTCCTTCGGTTCCTGAAGCACCAAATCGTTGCTGCAATAACCTCCGGATGTCGAAACCCCACCGTGGTAACCATCGGACACCAAGCGCCCGCTGCGACAGCAGCTCGGCTGCCACGGCAGCCATCGGCGGCCACCGCAGCACCACACGGACCACCGATCCCCTTTGGCGCCCGAAGCACCAAGCCACCACCACGAGGGCCGCTGGATGCCAGACGCCGACCACCACGGCAACCGCCGGCAACAAATCTACCGCCATGGCAGCCATCGGCACCAGATCCGCCGCCACGATAGCCACCGGCAACCTCCACGGCAGCGCATGGCCCGTCGCTATTTTTCGGTGCCCGAAGCACCAACTCCTGCCACAACCACTGCCGGACGCCGAGCACCTACCATTGTAGCAGCTGGCAGCAGTTCGGTTGCCACAGCAGCCACCGTGACAACTACCCGTCGGTGCTCGAAGCTCATAGGCGTTGTCGCAGTAGCCGCCATGCACGTATCGCCTGCCGTGGCAGCGCATTTACGCCGAAAGGATGGAAACAGCGGAGGCCGTTGCGGCCGATGAGGCCCAATTTTTTTGGGCGTCGGTGGGGAGGAGATAAGGGCCAGGATTTTTGCAGAAAAGCCCCCCGGGTTTATATGAAATCACAAGCTTCCGATGGCACTTTTCAGTTAGCCCTTCGGATTTTGATTAAATTAAAGGGATATGATAAAACTGAAAATAAAAATTATGAATATTCCCCTGTTGTTTATTATAATTACAATTTGGTCCAGCAAATTTGATTTATTCCATGTGTTTTTATTTACTATATTATTTCAGCTTTACTATTATCCAATTAATATTGTATCATTGTTATTTATACTCCTGGAATTACTTTATGTTGTATGTTATTTTTTGCTCATTTAATATTTTTTGAATATTATTTATTAATTAGCAAAAAATTATTAAAATTGTTAGAAAATACCAGAAAATTCTAGAAAATTCTAGGAATTTATTTGTTGAATAGATAAATTCAATACCTTACTGATTTTGCAATATCTATACTATTTACCTGAAGTAAATTTATAATTACGCATGGATAATATAGGCGATGTCTAGCATCGCTAAGAAGTTCATTGAGCTTCCCTTGATGATAGCAACTACCTCACATGGGCCATGGATGCTAAGATCAACTTGACAGCTAAATCACTCGGCGCCGCCATAACTCAGCCTGTAGCTAGGGCTCCCGCCATTCCTAATATCGTCAAATATGCGACACTGCATTTCTTGCAACACCACATCCACCCAGACCTGAAGTCTAAGTATCTTTTGAAGGAAGACCCGCTGGCACTATGGAACTTCTTGAAGGAGAGGTATGATCATCAGAGATCCATCATACCATGGTAGATTAGGAATTTAAATATTTTACACTACTAAGAGATTCGGTATTTTACCAATAGAATTACAAATAATACTAGGGTTAAGTATAAATCGCGAAAGCCACGAGATGGTTGGAGTCCATGACTTTACCCTAAGGAGGAGGCATTGATTGGTTGGTGGTAGTGCCATGGTGCACTGGGTGATTAGTTTGTGGTTAGTTGCCTCATTGGTAAAACGTAAGGATTAAAACTTTATGCTGAGTAAGAAACATAGTGATTGCTAAACTACAAGTTTTGACTTGTCAAACCTGATATAGTAGCTGCTCAAATCATTTGAATATCTACAGGGTGTTAGTGTTCTAGAAGTGGAATGGCCTGCGTATGAAGAGGGTGATATGAAAGCGGTAAAACCATACTTAACAACGATAAGAGCACATGGAGTTGAGAAGCGCTTTCCGCGTTGGCCAATGCAATGCCGAAGGCGCAATGCGGTTAGGGAGCGTAGGGTCGGATTGGCCATGCGGGGCCGATGGTGCGCAACGCATGACGCCCGTGCGGGGCCGGCGGCATGGTGGTTCAACGCGGTGCGGCACAGTCGTGCACGGCGCGGATGCGCGGGGCCTGCGGCTCGTCGACTTGATGGTGTGGTAGCGTGCTTGCGACACACGTGGTGGACGGGCTGGCGCGATGCGTGCGGGCGCCGTGGCCTCGTGTAGGTGGCGATTTTTTCTTTCCAATCAATCTACATTTACTAATAAATTAAGCTATACTAATTTCTTTTAACACAAACCAACCGCGCCTCGCATGTTCCATACTTCGATACCCCCGTCCCGTCCCGTGGAGTGAACATCAGGCAGATATGCCTTTACGGCCTCGGCATCTCGTGAGCCCGAGGCCAACCGCAAAACGACTAAACCACCTTTCTCATTCACATCCCCGCTCTCATGACCGGTGGGCCCCACCCAAATAATACACCCGGCAGCGGCAGCGCTGCAGTGCGAGTTATGGTTGGATTTGATTACACAATTCGCCAGCTGTTGACCCCGCTCTGACCCCTCCCGGGCCCACCGGTCAGCCCCCCGCCACGTGAGGTATTAAGTGCTCATCCACACACGCAGCCACGGCCACACGGGCCTCCCCCAACCCCTCCTGGTTGTTGGTTGATTGATTGATTGATCGATCGATCGATTCCTCCCGTCCCCTCTCTCCTCGCCTCACTCCCTCTCGCCGCCTCGCCGCGCCCGCGCGTGCTCTCTCCCTCCCCTCCGGCGAGGGTAGAGAGACCCTAGTGGAAGCCTAGATGCTTCTAGAAGCCTCGGCAGCGTAGAGAGAGAGATGGGCTGCGTCTTCGGCCGCGCGTCCTCGTCCTCCCCGGCCGCGCCGAGGAGGGGGAGGAACAAGAAGGAGAGGGCATCCCCGCAGCCCGCGCCCTCGATCGGCTCCCCCACGGCCGCCGTTGCCGGCGGCGACGGAGATAACTCGCCCGGGAGGCCGCGGCGGCGGCTCGGGCGCAAGGCGGGGCCCAGGCATGGGTGCATCCCCGCGCCCGCCGCGGCCGAGCAGCTCGCCGCTGGGTGGCCGCCCTGGCTCGTCGCCGTCGCCGGGGAGGCCCTCCGCGGGTGGACCCCCCGCTGCGCGGACACCTTCGAGAAGCTCAACAAGGTATAGGGGGATAGCAGAGCACCCCCCCCCCCACCCCCCCGCGCCGGCTGGGCGAAATCCGCTAAATTCGACGTGCTGCTATATTACCTGACCTACGAGTACTGATTTTGCCATTTCGTGGTGGTGGTTTTTTTGTGGGGGCAATTAACTCTTAGATAGGGTCAGGCACCTACAGCAACGTGTACCGGGCGAGGGACACTGTCTCAGGCCGCATCGTGGCGCTGAAGAAGGTCCGGTTTGACAACCTCGAGCCCGAGAGCGTCAAGTTCATGGCCAGGGAGATCCTGATCCTGAGGAGGCTCGACCACCCCAATGTCATCAAATTAGAGGGCTTGGTGACCTCCAGGATGTCATGTAGCCTGTACCTGGTGTTCGAGTACATGGAGCACGACCTTGCTGGCCTCGCAGCAAGCCCCGACGTCAAGTTTACTCTGCCACAGGTGTTTGAGGCTTGCTTGCTCTCTTCTTTTGGGGACATTTACTTGGTGGAATTATGTGAATTTGATGCTAATGTACTTGTTGCAGATAAAATGTTATATGCAGCAGCTGTTGTCAGGGCTTGAGCATTGCCATGACAATAATGTTTTGCATCGGGATATCAAGGGGTCCAACTTGTTGTTGGATAATAATGGGATTCTTAAGATCGCAGATTTTGGGCTGGCGACATCCTTTGACCCACGCCACAAGCGGCCAATGACGAGCCGTGTGGTTACACTGTGGTACCGGCCACCTGAATTGCTATTGGGTGCGACCGATTATGGTGTGGATGTGGATTTGTGGAGTGCTGGGTGCATTCTGGCTGAGCTCTTGTATGGGAAGCCCATAATGCCTGGGCGCACCGAGGTGAGTCTTAAAACAATGTCAAACTCTTTATTGTTATTTTTTTTGGTAGCCTGGGGATCATACTGTTAGTATAAAACCTGTGGTAAAACCTTGTTAGGTACAGAAAAATTTCTACTTGTACTCATAAGGAATTCTGGAGTGGCTGTTGAAAATGTTGACTTTCTATACTAGGTTCCTCCGGAGGACAGTGGTGCCTCTACGTTGTCTAATCTTTTATGTCTATTTATTTTTTATGTTTTGGCAAATAGTGATCCATGACCATGTCATTGTCATTTATTGAAAGAGTTGAATAATCTGTTGACTTCATTGTATATGCCTGACTTTATTTCTCTATAGGGTACTGTCATCAGTGGTTACCAGCATGACTTTATTGAAAACTTCTGTTGAAAAACATGCTCGTGTCTTTTAGCATTAATATTAGATGTTTGTGCAATTATGTCTGTTAATGAAAATTCCCCAATACAATAGGTGTTCCTAAGTCGTACTGAGTCACATAACTAGTACAAGTGGAATGCTCACACCACTATTAGTTCAAACTTCACGAACATGTTTAATTCATTATTAGACTTTAAAGGCTAAATGTTTAGCTCACTGTTGGGTGGGTACCTTTGCTTTCTTCATATGACAGCCATTTAGAGTAGCTGAATTTTGCGGTTTAGGGTTTGGCTACTTGTAGGTGAGTTTTTTCAAATGTGTTTGAGGTGATTGCAATAATTTTCAAATTTAGTGATAACAATCTTATTGTATTTGCCAAATAGTTGGTCTAGATGAATCTTGTTTTGATATGGGAGTTCTATGAAACTATTTTCAATTGGGATAATCATATATTAGTAGCAACCAAAAACGTAAAACATACTATCACCATCAATTAACTGAATGTTTTGTAACTGTTTCTGTTAATGGAATTCTCCCGTATTTCAGCGTATCATTGCCTAAAACATTTATTCTCTCTACCTAGAATGCTACAGGAGTAAAAACACATGAATAGAAAAATGAATGAATAATTTGGATTGACTAGCTGAATCTTGCAGACATATAGGTTTGGTGACTCACAAACTTGCTTGTTGAGCTTCAGAGCTTGCACCTCGTAAAGCAGATAAGCTGGCTATTAGTTCAACTGTAGAAATATTTGGTAAAACCAATTTAAAATCTCTTGCAAACCTATAGATTCGATAAACCACCCTCCCTAGACTTCAGCTTCTCATTGGAAGGAGGGTTTTGGCTTATTGAAATAGTAAGGGAAATAAATCAATTGGTAGGCTGAATTGTGGGCTTGGTCTAAAACTAAAATTCTAACCTGCCAGAAACTAGTGAGAACTATCATACTGTATTTATCCGCCCAGCAATATGATTGAGAATCCTGAATTTATTTTTTTTATATTTACTAGGAGATCGATGTGAATATGGGACAGAACTAATCATGAAACAGTATTTTGTCTGCCCAGCAATATATAGTCCAGCAACATGATAGAAAGTCCTGAGTTTAATCTTTTGATATTTACTGGGAGATCGATATGAATATGGGACTACTTTGTGGTGTTGATGAGGATGGTTGGGCATCAATTTATTTTGTTTATTTTTGTGTATCCTTTTGATCATAATTCAACCAGAGTGATCAAACCAGCACAAACATGGAGTTTCTTGAAATGTTTGTCACTTGTGGTGAACAAACCATCATATATTTTGTATCATTCCATGATCACAATATTTTGATCATAATTTGAGTAGAGTCTAGGGCAAACTCATGATGTGTTTGTTTATTTATGTTTTGCCTTGCTGCATGCTTACATAAAGGTGACTACTTGTACGCTGTGTTCATCAGGTAGAACAGTTGCACAAGATTTTCAAGCTATGCGGCTCCCCCTCAGAGGAGTATTGGAAGAAGTCAAAACTGCCACATGCTACAATATTTAAACCTCAACAGCCCTATAAACGTTGCATCAGGGAGACATTTAAGGATTTTCCTCCATCTTCCCTGCCATTGGTTGAAACTCTGCTTGCAATTGACCCAGCTGAGCGTCAAACTGCCACAGCTGCATTGCAAAGTGAAGTATGTCCATATCCTTTTCCTCATTATCATTCTAATCAGAAATGTTAGTACGAAGCAAAATCATTGACCATGACTGTGAGGTACAATCCTATCATACGTGAGACACTGGCTCTCCATGGTGTTGTTTAATTCACTCTAGAAAAAGTCAACAAACAAAAAAGCAATTATCAAGTCATGTGGTATGCCATTATAAAGTATTTTGGAATATTTTCAAAATGGCTATCATTTTTATAGTATATAAACCATATTACTCTTTTTTCTTGTTTGGGAGAACTTGTCTAGAACCTAGATTATAAACTGCTGGTTTAACCATGTGACATTTTGTAGAATAATGATGTTGAATCTAGTGCTTTTGCTGTAAATGTTTTGTGTTATAAAAATCCTACTTGAGCAATGCTATTACAGTATTACATATTAAAAATACTTAGGAGCAACACAAATTGCAATCTTTTTTTGCAAATGCATGCATCAAAGTACAGTTGATAAATATAGATTATAGCTGCAGAGGGAAAAGTCCCATTTTGGTCATCCAAAATCTAGGTCTCATTGAGGACCTTACTTTTTGAAGGTCCAAGAGGACACCTCAAGTCATCAAGTTTCAGTTTCGGTCCCAGAGAAGTCTACTGTTTAAAATTAACATTTAATGTCTCTATGTCATTCACATGTGGATCTGGACCCACCTGCTTATGTCATTATGGAACTTAACTTTGAAAAATTATGGTCTTAAAGTTGGGAGTACCAAGATGGGACTTTTTCCCAACTACAAAAACATAGAGCTCGAGTGTATTTCAGTATAAAATTCTCCTCATAGAAGATGCCAAAGTAACTACTTGGAAGAAGTATGTAGTGTATGGTATGACGTTCCAATTATGTCATTGCATATGTTGAAGTTATTTGAAGCAAACAGACATATTTTGTATGCAACATATGAATGCTCTAAAGTATATTAATCTCTTATGCGTTGCATGAATTATTTAATATATTCTAGTTCAAGAATTGGTGCTCTACCACTAGGCCCAATATATCCATGTTAATTATGATAATTTAGAACTTGTATTCAATTAGTGCAAACTATATTGTGCTGTCTTGAGAAAACTGCTCATTAGCATGGGGGAATGGAAAATTTGGCATATCGTATGTGTTAATATGAGGCTATGAGAACTTGGGTCATCTCCAATACCATATTTCCGTGTTTACGACAAATTTTGCGGATGGTTTGTGTTAGCTTGCATTGGTTTGGGTCTTTGGGAGTATAGGTACTGAATTATAAAAACTAAGTATTGGTTTGGGTCTTTGGGAGTATAGGTACTCAATTGCAAAAAACTAGAAGTACATATACTGATTAGCATCAACTTTGAGATGCATATTATATTGCTTCGCTTAAATGGTATGGATGAAGGATCTGCTTTCTTTAAAAATTATAGGTGGATTTAATGCAATATACTAAAGAAAGGGAAGGGTAAATTTTTTAAACCTAAAAGGGGAAATTTGTATGGAATACTTCGCTTAAGTTTGGCCTCTAATATCATTGACCTTGACAAAGCACACTAGCTTCAGTTTCGTATTTCCATATCACCAAAACTTATGCGCTGTTTTTCTTATGAAACTATTATTCCATTTACTAAACTCTCCCATAAAAATTTGTGTAGTTTGCACTTGAAAAGAATCCTCAGGTTGTCACTATGTACTAATTTTTTTTATGCCATGAGCTTTGTAGTTCTTTGCAACTGAGCCATATGCATGTGACCCATCAAGCTTGCCGACATATCCGCCAAGCAAGGAGATGGATGCCAAGTTAAGAGACGAGGAAGCTAGAAGGTGTGTTGCATATACCCTTTTCCCTTTTTGCTGAACTTGCATGCAAATCATGTTATGAGTGTATGACAGTGCCTTGTTGACGTTCTGCACTTTCATCAATTTGTGTAAAAGTGAATTTACTTTATTTCAAATCTTTGAAAGTACACCAGTACCAGTAATTCCATAACTTATTTTAACCCCCCTTCTCCCAGAAAACAGTAGGAAATGTGCATCACATGCATGTGGCCATGTGCACAATGTAAACTTGTATGAACCTGTTGATTACTATAGGCCACCTATGATATTTCATCTTACCTGCTTTCTACTTGCATGAATTGATAAATTGGGCTATTTAGACTAAATTATGAATGATTTGTGGTGAGTTTTTGAACAAATTTTGGTCTTCACATCATCCTTAACCATATTATTCTGTAATTCTTTTGAGAAAAAAATGGAGGAATCATTTCTAACTCATGGTACTTGTATTTGGTTTGCAACCGGTCAAAGCAGCCACTTTCCGGCCGTTTTCTGTTTGGGTTTAGAGTTAGGGCTTTGACCTTTTAGCACTAGGAGCTAGCTATTAGCTAGAAGTTGAGTTGAGACCATCAACCTGGTGGATTCCAGTCTGGAATGCTTTTGAAAACTTGCATGGCCATATTTGTGCACTCACACAGGCACATGCAATCTTGCTTCAATTGCTGCTGATTATCTTTCATTGGTCAGTTAAGAGTTACCTCACCATGAAAGAGTATCATATATAATTAGAATTAATCTGTCTAGTTGTTTGTTAGTTGTTACTGGATCATTCATGACGCTATATGTTTGTATTTTGTGTATTATCATTATTCAGGCTACAAGCTGCTGCAAAGGCCAAAGGAGAGGTCAAAAGGACACGAACGCGGGATCGATCTCATAGGGCAGGACCAGTACCAGAGGCTAATGCAGAGCTCCAAGCAAATCTTGATGTAAGTCAAAGCTAATTATGATTGTAGATATTCCTGTTTAATTTGCTAGCCTATAAATTGTTGACGCGATACAAGCAATTGAGTTGATTATACTCCGTATCTAATACCAAAACATAAGTCATTTTCGAACTCACCACCAGAATTGTCCCATCTAATTGTGCATAAACCTGCCAAATATCTCTATTTTTTTGCAGTGGTGAGCCCAAATGCCAAATAGCCCCGAAAGTAATGGTAAAATGTGATTAAAATGATAATTTTAGTGTATAATCATGGCACCTCTAGATAGTTTGTCACTACTCACCATCATCGACATGTATTTTGTACCAAGGCCTTTTGAGCATAGTTAGAGGAAGACCTCTGTTTTCAGGTTACAAAATGTCACTAGTCCTGTTTACTTCAGATCTAACTATGTTTTCATGTGGGTGTAAGAAACTATAATTTTCTGTAGGATTAATGATTCCTTAGCATGAAATTAGTCACAATTGTAAGTGATTCCTTAGCATGAAATTAGTCACAATTGTAAGTGATACTTAGTCCATTGTAAGTGATACTTAATCAATGTGGTGAAAGTAAATTAGTGCTAGTTTCTGTGCATTTCACAGCTTTTAACTGCTCTTTAAAATTGTAAGTTGAAACATAATTTTTTAATCATTAATCTGTTCAAAATGACACATTGCATGATGCGGTACTCAGCATTTAGTATTTCCAATGGCAGCAGAGGCGACGCATGATAACCCATGCAAATGCCAAGAGCAAAAGTGAGAAGTTCCCTCCACCGCATCAGGATGGAGCTATGGGTAATCCGTTAGGATCCTGTCGTCATATGGAGCCTACATATGAGCACCAGGATGCTTCCTTCAGCACCGTAGTCCCCATCCAGAAGGGGACCTCACAAACATGGTCTGGACTGTTGGTTGATCCAGCAGCTCTTGGGCAATCAAGGCGGAAGAAGAAGACTGCTTTAGATGCAAAGGCCGCGGCTTACTCAAAACAGCTCCAAAAGGAGAAGGGAGGGATACAAACGCGATAAAAATGTCAAAATGGTGTTTCTGTTACAGCCTGTTTTTTATTGAGTTTGGGGGAAGGTTTTTCATGGCCGGTCTGTAGATGAATATTCTTTCCTTGCGTTCTGTTCCTTTGGTGGTTGGAAGCAAGTAATAGTGTTGCTACTTGCTGCTGTAGGGAAAATTCTTCCAGATTATGTATATGTGGTAGTGGTTCCACTTCACTTCAGGTGACAAATTTCTGTCCAAGACAAGACATTGTGGGTTTACCACCCTTGTATTTAAGCTCGTCACAACAATTCAGTTGTCCTTGTGTATATATGGAGAGTTCTTTCTTCTGTATATAAACGGACGACGCATGCATCTCAGTGGAATTATTGGCCTGGTGTTTTGGAGCATCGTCTTGTCTCTGTTTGCAGATGGTCTGCGTAAATGTCATGGAGTAGATATGTTTTTACTCGATCCAGGTAGCAAGAGTATTCCCATGTAACCAAGGCCCTGATTGGAACACAGGATTTTCAATTAAATTTCTCGGACCTAAGTTTGGAATGGGGCCTAAGTTCGTTGAGGTTTATCCCCCCCCAGAAGAGAGTGAATTTGGTGTAGAGAATCTGTCCTTCACTGGATGTGCTCTCAAGCTAAGGCGAATCTGAGAACAAATGTGGTCTCATGTTTTATGTGAATCTAAAACAAGAACACGTACAAGGACATTTTTCCCCTCAAGGAAATCTACAAGGAAGCGAAAATGGAGTATTAGGGGTTGATTTTGCCCATGTTTGGGTCCAAAATATCATGTTAGAGCAACTTCAAGTACTCTTTAAGAAAAAGAAGCTTGGGGAAGAAACAGGAGGAACAATTAGGACAACCGTTTTTGGTTTGTTGCTACAGTGTGAAATAACCCATTTAGGCAAGTTTGACTTAGGCTGTGGTTTGGTTTGGTATCACACTTTGATATGTCACAAAATCTTAGTTTGGTGCCCCACTAATCATAGATACAGTTCTTTACCATATTGTGCCACAATTGTGGTGCACAATTTATGAGCCACAAAAACTGTGGCATATCACTCTGGCACATTATGGCTACTAACCAAATATGGGACAAATACCACATGGGCTTAGAAGTAACTAGGGGAGCAAACAAGTTGAGTTAATACTGATCAATCCGGTGCCAGATCCGATCGGGACCGAATTCGGGAAGGGAATTTAGTATTCGGTCAGATTCGATATTGGTACCAGATAGTTTACCTCAGATTCAATAACAAAATCGAAAATGCTACTATTCACCTAAATAGTATTAGTCAATAGATATTGGGTTATTATCCGGCTGGATATCTGGAAACATGCTGTCGCCCTTGGATCCACATCACATGAAACTCATATAGCACGGCTTGTAGTCTCCATCGTCTCCACCACAACATGGCTATGCTCGGGCAATGGACTGGTTGTGTGGGAGGCCACGACAGTGAGGATGTCTTTGTTGAGATACGGGTAGACTACGCTAAACGCAACTTAAAATTTTCTACCACGTAAACCAGTAAGCCATACGAGTAAGAGATACGAGTAAGAGATCATAGATCATTACCACTAGACACGCAGCGTAGCGGAAGTAGACTTGAGGCAGCGGATTCAACGAAAAGCGCATCGATGTAGTGGAAATAGTCGATCGTCCTTTGGCCAACCGTCTTCTCCTTGTGATCGTCCTGATCAGCGCGGCAGTCGTAGCAGCACCTCTATCGAGTTTCACGTTTAGGGATGGAATACTATGCATCGGCGTGCTAGCAACAGCGCGCACAACAGAGATTATAAGAGATGGTGACTAGGGTTTCGATAGGTGTGTTTCAGGGATGTCTCCCTCAACCCCCGCACATATCCTTATATAGCCTATAATCGGATCATTATCCGATACGAGTAGAGATCAAATACCACTCAAAAACTATCATCCGGACCTTTATCATTCTAGCCTATTAAGTGTGTAATCCAATAGGTTCATGTATATTTGGTCATAGGCCGAAAACTCATTTTCGGTTCATAAGTCGGTAGTGGTTCCTAGTAGGACATAACGACTCCTAAACATACATAAATATCATATTGGATGAACCTATATAGTACTTACGTACCGATCTCTTTGCCTCATGATACCAGATCAAACTAAAGATAAGAAGCGTGCTATCCTGTGATAGCTCGATCTTTTACTTGAAACTGTAGTGGATTACTCAGTTGTGATTGACTCCTCAACCACATTCGGTATGGCCATGCACTTCCTTAATCTAACCACATTGAGGGGTCTAGAAATATTTCTTCTGTTATATAAGAGGTGCAAATTCCATCTTGATCACTTATATTCCTCCGCATATTTCATAGTAAATCCGAAAGCTACCTTTATGACTACTTAGTTACGGAGTAGTGTTTGGTAACCCCTAAGTAAACTATTACACATGTAGGAAACAATGACGATTTTATTTCTAAGGATCATACATACACTATGTATGAGATCAACTGATGACACTTAAGAATATAACAATTTTCGTAGTGTCTCATGGTCAATCTAACATCATATTCTCTAACATGTGTCCATATTATTGATTTGATATTCTATATCCATGATCCATAAAATATGATCATCAATCAATACATATGTTGATATGTAAATCATAATTGTCCTATATAATAATA
Organism: Melocanna baccifera; assembly: GCA_036346265.1. Classification (NCBI taxonomy): domain Eukaryota; kingdom Viridiplantae; phylum Streptophyta; class Magnoliopsida; order Poales; family Poaceae; genus Melocanna; species Melocanna baccifera. The sequence goes on from CM070677.1 coordinate 13,716,283, forward strand.
CAAGATCAAGGATAATTTAGAATAATATCAAAACATGAATAAAGAGTTCTACGAATAAGTCATATACTTGTTAATCAATATAAAATATATTTATTCAAGGGATAAAATAACATATTATTCAAAAGATCATAAATATTAAAGTGATATAATCATCTTCATGATTGCCTCTAGAGTATATCACTAACAGTCCTCACATGGCGGTGCTTGAAGTGACGAACAGCAGTGAGGGAGTGAACAGGGTTGGCGGTGGCCTAATCTGAATCCCTTCCCTTGCCTCCTCTCCCCCTCTCTCTCCGAGTTCCTCTAACTCGAGCTCTCTCGATCTGGATCTAGATAGATTCCTGCTTGGTGTTTTCGGTGGCAGCGTGCCCTACGGTCATGACTCCTAAGGAGTTGTGGTGGAGCCGTGGTGGGGTGGCAAGGCCACGAGGGAGATGGGTTGCCTCTTGGCTTGGCTGGGCTAGCCTAATCAATCATCTCTCCTTTATTTGCTTGATTCTTAGTCTGTACTAGCACAAGAAGCTCGAAAACTAGTTTGGGCCTGTTCTTTTTAGCTTTTAAAAGGTACTTTTTGACTTTTCTACAGTAACTAGCTTTTAAACAAAGTATTTTTCAATACGAGGCCTACAAGTTGATTGTAGTGCATATTGTAGTGACTTCATTTATATCAGCCAAAACTACATGTTAGCTTTTGTTACTCTATATTTTTCTCACGAACAGCTAAAAAGCCATAAGTCAAAACAAAAAAAGAATAGACCCATATCTACAAGTTAAATAGTTGAAGACTTGAAGTGAATGTGGTGTAGTTCAATATCCTTTCTGCATGCGCACAATATCCGCATGTATTATCCGTTTTTGACTTGGATCTGTTATGTATCCATCCCAATGGTACCATGTCCGAAACCCTGAATACTCTGAATAGGTATTTGTATCTGGTTTGACCGTATCCAACTCTAAATTCGAAAAAATATAGGTTAGGATATATTATAAGCAATATCCGTTCGAATCCGACCCGATTGCACCCCTAGAAGTAACTAACATAATTTTGGATGACAATGGAGGGCCATGGACCAACTTGTAAGGAGGAAGATTTCGACTTCAACTTGAGGTGAAGCAACAAGATAGAGTTGGAATTTGGGGATAGTTCAAATCTCATCCACGCCTCTCCCTTTCCCTACGGGTTCGCTGACACAACCATGAACATGCCACACCGACATGTCGACCAAGGATTACTTTTGCTCTAAATTCAAACTCGGCCAAATTGATTACACAAAGGCCTTCTCTGTCCAACATCATATACCGTGGACCGAAGTCGATGATGCTAGTAGTGATATGCGCTAGAGGTAATTATAGAGATAATTATATCACTTTTATGTTTATGATCTTTTAAATAATATGTTATTTTAACCCTTGAACAAATGTCTTTCATATTGATCAACAAGTATATGACTTTTTCATGAAACTCTTTATTGATGTTTTGATGTTATTCTAAATTATCTCTGATCTTGTGTCATTATGTGAAACAATTATAATTTACAGATCAACACATGTATTAATTGATAATCATTTTTCACGGATTATAGATATGAAGATATCAAATCAATAATATGGACACATATTAGAAAATATAATATTGGATTGACCCACCATGATACACTGCGGGAATTATTATATTTTAAGTGTTATCAGTTGGTCCTTTACATAGTGTATGTATGATCTTTAAACCTAAGATTGTTATAGTTTTTTACATGTGTAATAGTTTATTTAGAGGTTATCAAACACTACTCCGTAATTGGGTGGTCATAAAGATAACTTTTGGGTTTACTATGAAATACGCGAAAAAATGAGAGTAATCAAAATGAAATTTACCCCTCCAATATAATAGTATTGAAGAAATGTTTTTGGGCCCTTCAATGTGGTTGGATTAAGGAAGTTCATGGTCATACCGAATATGGTTGAAAAGTCAATCATAACTAAGTAATCTATTACAAGTTCAAGTGAAAGATTGAGTTATCATAGAATCGTACGCTTCTCATCTTGAGTTCAATCTGGTATCGTGGGGTAAATGGATCAGTACAGCACTATATAGATTCATTTTATATGATCTTTATATATATTTGAGAGTCATTATATCCTTCTAGGAGCTGCTATTGACTTATGGACCAGAAAGGAGTTTTCAGTCAATAGCCAAATATATACATGAACATATAGGGTCACATACTTAACGGACTAGAACGATAAGGGTCTGGATAATAGACTCCGAGTGGGATACGATCTCTACTCATATTAGATCCTGTTGGAGGTTTTTTGAGTAGGATACGATCTTTACTTGTATTAGATAAAGATCCAGCATGAGACTTTCCGATATGGATTCAACATCTGATTGTATAATCAGATATCGAATTCGATTGAATGATATTTGATTGTATCGGATGAGGATCTGATTGAAGGCCATATAAAGGGAGGTGTGGGGGCTGAGGGTGGGATCCTGAGATATACCTATTGAAACCCTAAATGCTACCTCTCATTACCCCTATCATACATGCTAGTACTAGTGCATCGACACACGGTATTCCATCTCTGAATGTGTGAACCTCGGTAAAGGTGCTACTGCGACTGAGGTGTTGATCAGGATGATTGCGAGGAGACAGTTGGCCAAAGGATGATCAACTACTTCCACTATACCGACGCACGTTTCGTTGAACTGACCACTTTAATTCTACTTTCGCTACACTGCGCGTCTAGTGATAATGATATATATTTTTTACTTATATGGTTTCTTAATTTACACGGTAGAAATTTTTAATCTACACTAGTATAACCTATCCGTATCCCAAAAAATACAACAACTTCGTCTGTCGACTGCTCATCGTAGGTCTTATGCCTCAACTTCTACTGTCACTTCAACCTCCACCGTTGTTGCTTTGTTGGATGCATCCATACCTTCACTTCTCCCCAAGCAACTGCAGGTGGAAATGGATGATGCAATGCGTAATATTCCCAAGACAGAGCTGGCGGCAAGCTGGTCCATTGAACCAGGACTTGAGAAATGGTGTGGTTACCCCTCTTTGCTAATCAACAATATCTGATAACCTCAAGCCACATATACACTACTATAGAAAACTGTATCACAGACGGTTCAAAAACGTCATCACAGATGGTTTTCTGAACCGTCTGAATTTATGGGTGTAGAAAGGTAGAGAGATTGGGGCAAACACCACACAGCTAAAGGGCTGAAGTGGCTTGTATATATATTGTCCTGGAGTAGGCATACAAGAAAAACATATACATGGAAGTCGCATACATAGTAAGCGCATATATAGAAATATATCTAATTATTCTAATACCCGCCCGCAGTCGTAGCGGTAGTCCGAACGCAAAGACTGGATCGAAAATCCTGAAATAGTTGCATCGGGAGCCCTTTTGTCTTGATGTCCACGAACTGATGGGAGGATGGTACGTGCAAAACACGGACCTCACCAAGTGAAACCTTCTCGTGAATGAAGTGAATGTCAATCTCGATGTGCTTCGTGCGCCGATGCTGGACTGGATTAGTTGACATGTAGATGGCGCTGATATTGTCGCGATGAACAACGATTCTTTGAAGCAAGCGGGCGTGAAGTTCTTGGAGAAGTTGCGCAACCAGCAACACTCGGCTCTGACATGGGCAACAAAGACCGATGCTAAACCTTCGCGACTTGATCGAGACACGGTTGTCTGACGCTTGGAGGACCAAGAGGCAAGATTATCCCCAAGATAAATGCAGTAGCCGGAGGTGGAGCATCGCGAGTCGGGGTAGCCGGCCCAGTCGGCGTCGGAGTAGACGGTGATGGATGTCGCTGGGGAGAGGTTGATGTGAAGACCGGCGTCAAGAGTACCATTGACGTACCGCAGGATGCGTTTGATCAACACAAGATGGGGCTCCCGCGGATCATGCATGAAAAGGCATACTTGCTGGACGGGGTACGCCAAATCAGGACGTGTGAGTGTCAGGTACTGCAGAGCCTCCGCAAGGCTGCGATACTCGGACGGATCGGCCACGGAGCGCCGTCGTGGCCAGATAGCTTGGCGTGAGTGTCCACTGGTGTGGCCGTAGGGTGACACTCAGCCATGCTAGCGCGTCGCAGGAGATCAACAGCATACTGTCACTAAGACAGGAAGAGGCCGTTGGAGGAGCGTGCGACGGAGATGCCGAGGAAGAAGTGCAGGTCATCGAGGTCCGTCATGGCAAACTCCGAGTGAAGCAATCCTGTGAGATGCTGGAGAAGACCTTGGGTGGAAGCCGTGAGGACGATGTCGTCGACGTAGAGCATTAGGTAGGCCATGTCAGTCCCCTGACGGAGGACAAATATGGACATGTCGGAGGAGGAGGCGATGAAACCGATGCCACGGATGTAGGAGGTGAACCGTTGGTACCATGCTTGGGGAGCCTACTTCAAGCCATAGAGAGATTTCTGGAGAAAACACACATGGTCGGAACAAGCAAGGTCCACGAATCCGGAAGGCTACTAGCAGTAGACAGTCTCATTAAAAGTGCCATGAAGAAAGGTATTCTTGACATCAAGCTGATGGATCGGCCAGGAGCGGGATGCAGCGATGGAGAGGACGGTCGGGATGGTCGCGGGTTTGACCACCGGGCTGAATGTCTCGTCGTAGTCGACACCGTACTACTGAGAGAAGCCACGAACAACCCAGCGCGCTTTATAGCGGGCCAGACTGCCATCAGAGTGGAACTTGTGCTTGAAGATCCACTTCCCAGAGATGACGTTGGCAGCTGGCGGGTGCGGTATCAGTTGCCAGGTGTCGTTATCCATGAGGGCCTTATACTCCTCGGCCATCGCGGTGCGCCAGTTGGGATCGGCGAGGGTGCTACGATAGTTCGCTGAGACGGGCGAAGCTGGTGAGTGGTTGGTACATAGGACTTGACGACGACCGTGCAGTAGGGGTTGAGGACGATCGGAGGAGCAGCAGGTGCGATCGCGCCGACGGTGGCGGCAGCAGCAGCTGGATCGACGGGAGGAGAAGCCGCCATGGTCGGAGATTTTTGTTTTACCTAGAAAAGGTAACTACCTCCTCAGATCTAGATCTGAAAAAGGAAAGCGCTCGGGGTGAGGAGTCGCTCAGGAGGCTCACGCGTGAGACCGGCGGTCGGCGGTAGGGGGAGGGGCCGGCGGTAGGCGGCCGGCGGCAGGGGGGCGGCGGGCAGTCGGCGGCAGGCACGGAGCCAACGGGCTGGAGGTAGTGACGGCCGGCGGACCCGGAGGGAGGCGACGCAGGGTCGGTGGTCGCCTGAGCGGAGGGAGGCGGTCGGCTGGCGCAGGTGGCTCCCGGAGAGGGCGGTGGCTCCCGGAGGGAGGGAAGTGGTGGCGGCCTGGCGACTCGACCTGGGGGAGGCGGCGACCCGGGGTTTGGCTGGATCTAGAGCGGCGGCCCGGGTAGATGCAGCGCCTGAGAAGACCCCGAGGTGGCGGCGGCCCGATGGAGGGAGGCGGAGGCGGCGGCGGCGTCCGTGAGGAGGACGCGGCGGCGACCGGGTGGTGGTGTAGATGCGGGAAGAGGTGGGCAGCGGAGAAAGAACTCAGGTAGGCTCTGATACCATATAGAAAGGTAGAGAGATTGGGCCAAACACCACACAGCTAAAGGGCTGGGGTGACTTGTATATATATTGTCCTGGAGTAGGCATACAAGGAAAGCATATACATGGAGGGCGCATACATGGTAAGCGCATATATGAAAATATATCTAATTATTCTAATAATGGGTAAGTGATAATCGAAGGTTATCACAGACGATTTTTGAACCATCTGTGAAGTAAATATCACAGACGGTTTGTAATTAAAAACCGTCTGTGATAGCTATCATCGCAGACGGTTTGTATGAAAAAAAATCGTCTGTGATATAGGCATATCACAGACAGTTTTTAAACAAAAATCGTCTGTGATATATCAATATCACAGACGGTTTGTTACCAAAAACCGTTTGTGATATAGGCATATCATATACGATTTTTTCATACAAACCGTCTGCGATAATAGCTATCATAGACGGTTTTTAGTTACAAATCTTCTGTGATATTCTTTCCTGCCCCTAAATCTATTTCTGTTAATTGGCTAGCCTCAAAAAATGCTAGCCATGCCCTCTGAAACAAGCAGATCAACATGTACATGTATACAGACAATTGACATCTCAATTCATTTCAGAAATATATAACATCCAATTCACATCTCAATTCATTTGACAAACATAAAACATCCATTTCACAAATCAATTAATTGAAATGAAGTAAAATATCCATTAACAAATACACAAATACAAAAGATTAACATGTACATGTATACATTGCATTGTGATAAGATCAATAAAAAAATCATTGTGGGTTGTGAAACTCTCCCTTTGGATTTAGGATTTGAGCCACCAAAAAGTACGCGGACTCTCCTAGAATTCCTTCAAGGTAGGCCTGTTTCAATGCAGTTTTCGGGATGGACGCAACCTGTCGATATGAATATCAATATGTGTATATATATAACTTGATAAGTGTGAAGTAATTATGGGAATATTGACAAACCGTAGAATTAGGATTGGTGATCCTCGAGGAATCGAGGAGTAGTCTTATATGGTGGCAAACGTAAAATCCACACGTGTTGCTCGGTTGCTGCTGGTGGCACTGCAAAAAGTAGAATGTGTTAATTCAAGAGGTATTAATACTACCAACTGTTGTATATGATTAATTAATATGTACTAGCGAATACCTTAAAGTTTCGATCATGTGTCAGGGCTTTGGCCCCTTGTGTCGAGAGCTTTACCATTTTAACGTACGTCGCGAACGCCCAACGCGATTCAAAAAAGTTGACCTTAGTCATTCGGAAGGAAAGAAAGAGTACAATATAGGTATGTATGGAGAAAATGTACTTACCTATCGATGACTTGGCCAACAACTGTGTAGTCGATTTTATTCTTACTTAAGGAATCAAGGTATATTGCCTTGTTCCACTTTGGTACAATTACTATTAAAATTCAATGAAACTCCTGATTGTAGGGCATCAGTACATATTCCTTATCGCAGTAAGCCAGCAGTGATGCCGCAATGTACCTCTCGACGACGCAAGCATCCTCGTTGATGGTATAACTAGCAAGTCCCTCCGGAAGCTTGTCCGCTAAAAGACCTAGCAGCGCCGTGAAACTCTTGTCGGACCAACCGTTGCTTGCCTTCAATTTCAACAGTTCAAGCACAGCTGACAACTTTGTGTACTTTGACCTGCAGCACATGAACAAAGGTTTCTCTGAGTCCTCCATCAAGCCTCGGAATTTAATATACTCTCTCTCATCATAGTTCTCTTCTATATCACTAAGCATCTGATCTAGATTGTCATCGTGCAGCCTATTCGAATTCGAACCACAATCATCATCCGACAGCATATCATTGACTTCACCGGCGATGTCATCCGGCGGCATATCATTGACTTCGCCATGACTAGTCCAACACGTATACCCTTTATGAAACCCCTCCGAATCAAGTGTTCTTCAATCTGCTCTCGATTCTTAAACATCTTTAAATTCTCGCAGTCAGTGCATGGACAATACATATATTCCACTCCCTTATTCAACATATCCTCCTCGGCAGCTCTTGTAAAAGGTGACATGCCATTAATGTACTCTTCACTCACATGGTTTGCGGTATACATCCAGCTTTGGTCCTATATTATGCACATATATAACAACTTAGTATTAAAATTAATTTAATTAATTATTACTACATATATACCACATGCATTGAGGCTAGCTAAATCTAAATTAGCTAGATCTTCAAAGTATATATATATAATAGTTCAACGAAAATTAATTAGCTAGATCAAACTTATTTTGATATTGCAACCAAAATTTTTTTTCATTACTAACCATATCTAGGGCAACCAAGAACTCAATGAATCTTCAAAACTCTCCTGCCAAATAAGCCTTCTTCCACAAAAAAAATGGCCAGAAAGCCTCGCTGCCTCCAACTGCAGCAGGCTAGATCTGGATCAAAATAAAGACAGATGCGGTCTGAGCGGCGTAATAAATACATAGTAGCATTATCACAGACGGTTTTTAACAAAAACCGTCTGTGATACTTGACTATCACAGACGGTTTTTAGTTAAAAACCATCTGTGATATTATCACAGACGATTCATTGATAAGAACCGTCTGTGATGGTTGACTATCACAGACGGTTCGTTGGTACGAACCGTCTGTGATACTCAGCACAGACGGTTTCCAAAATAAAACCGTCTGTTATAGCTCGATCGGGACTCGGGAGAGCGACTATCGAAGCGTCTATATCGGCATACGAACCGTCTATATCATTACTGTTTGGTATACGAACTGTCTCTACTAAAGGTTAAATATGTGCGCCTAATCCTCAATGCAACGCCCTCCTCTCATTTGTTCATCAAGAGTTGTTCGGCCGGAACCTTACACAGGCGGCCAGCAATTTACATCTGGAGCAGCTTCTCCGCACACGCCCTGCTCTCCTTCCCTAACTTTCTTGCATCCGTCAGCTCGACCTGATCATCCGCCGTCGACAAAGGCGTCTCGCTGCCGTTCAAGAAAGGAAACAACCATCACCCTGGTTCTTCTCAACAATGTGCACAGAGCGGAAGAAGCTATTGTGGCATTGGAGAGACTGATGGATAGCATTGCCGATCAAGCAGAAACGGCAGATTTTGAGGAATCTTATAATGCTATCCTCTACGAGATTATGGGCTATGCTAATCATTTGCCCAGGCTGGAGGAGGAAGTGCTGAGGGCAAGGACAATCTTAACGGCGTTCGAGAACTCAGCGGCTGATCCAACTCCCAAAGTCGAAGAAGAAGCGTACGAAGCCCTGAAGATTAAAATATGGGAATCTCTTTATCTGTGCATGCGACTTTTGTAATAAATTTGCCTTTAATTTATGACTCTTGTCTCAGTAGTTTTGTAGGTAAGTTATTAGAAGCAATGTGTACTTATATATTAACTAGTTCTATAGTTAAGTTATTAGAAGCAATGTGTACGTACTTATATATTAACCTCTGACAGAAAACATCACAGACGGTTTTGTATTACAAACCGTCTGTGATAATCAACTTATCACAGCGGTTTTAAATAAAAAACCGTCTGTGATATTGAAATATCACAGACGGTTCATTGGTAAGAACGGTCTGTGATACTCATTTTCTCCGACGCCATCAACACAGACGGTGTTCAAATTAAAACCGTTTGTGTTAATGTCGGTCATAGATGGTTTTATCAAACCGTCTGTGATTTGGCGTCTAGTATTAAGCTTTCTGTAGTAATGATATCAGTACCAAGTCAATGCAAAGGGAGACGAACACTTGAAGTTTCTCAGGATAAATGTCCTTTAACTGGTAAACATGCATGAATGGATGAATACGGCACGATATAGGCAAATACAACTTGTAGGCCACCTTACGCACCTTTCCACAATCTGCTAGGGACCAAAGTGCCTGAAACCCGGGTTCCCTGATTAGAACGAGAAGCTACTGAAGTTTACTCGCATGGCTAAAGTTTCAAATACATCCAGATTTGCTTGCGGTCAGATTACATTGGAGGAGGAGAAGGCATGTCTTACATTGAGCGAGATAAGTTTTGTCACATCCTGAGATGCGACGCAAGTTGTAGTCGGAAACCAATCATAACCCCAAATTAAACCTCATCAGCCAACAAAGGAGACGACAAAGCTTTAGTTTCTTACACGAGATTAGGCCTGGGAGCTGGACCGTGCTAACATATAACTAGAAAAAATAATGATCAAATGTATGTATTAAAGACGATGTTGATGTCTAAACGAACATATGTAGTTCGTAGAAGGTTGATGGAGCATTTGAGAGCGCAAAGGCACGACCGGTGACTCTGAATTCAAAGTGCCCATTATGAGTTATGAATGCTAATCTGTGCTTCAACTTTTTCCACCAATCTGATCCGATGATATCCAAATCTTTTTGGGCTTCTAATATATGGTTTCTATAGTCATAGATTCACTTCGTCTAACTTTATAAGGTATGTTTTTAAATGATCTTGTTCATAAATATAGAACATATTTTATATTTCAATTTAAAATTAGTGTGTGGTTTTCTCTATACATCTAATAAATATCTAGCTTTACTTTATATTCTCTATATACATGTATTAAATATAGTGTTTAGATATAATAATTAGGGTTAGTCTAGTTATTTCTAATATCTCATTGGTCTATGTGCTAAGAAAAAATACGCCTTATAAACTTAGATAAAGGGAGTATAAAAACATCCACATCATCAATACATCGTACTAGATACTCTCTCTCTAACCCTTTGTATCTTAGCACAAATACATAGAGAACAACAAATAAATATCATGCAAGACATAACAACGTTAGTTGGACCCTCTTCTTCGAAATACATGTTTTTGTTATATTTTCCTTGTTGGTTTGTATACCTGAGCTATTTCTCATGTAAGAAAATAGCTTCTCTCTCTTCTTTAATCTCACATCTACATAAGCATTAATTCTATATGGCATATTAAAAAACTGTTGATGTTGAACCATTGGGAGTACCCTTAGTAAACCACTTTCACCTGCTAACTCATTTAGCAATTTAGAAAGTGTTTGGTTCGGTAGATGAGCTCGCAAGTGGATTGGACCGTCCAGAATATATCTCATCCCCGTGTTTGGTTGAAAGGATGGAATCAATCCATCCTAAACAAGATAATTCCACTCAGATGATTCGGTGAAAAATATTCTACTTAGATATTGTACAATATCATCCTAGACAAAATCATTATATCTATATTCGTATCATAAACCAAACACGTCACCTCAGACAAGATCATTCTACCACCTTCGTATGACGAACCAAACGCGTCCTTACCCGCCACTGGCATTGTCCTTGTTCTTGAGAGCAATTAATGGAACTAACTGTGTATACGTGATGAGACGTCACGCAGGTTAATTTGTATAAATGGTTGGTTATTACTGATATATTCATGCTGTTTATAAAATTTTCTATGATTTGCTCAACATATTGTATACAGTGAGGTTACACAATATGAAGCAAATTGCTGAGGCTATTTTGTCTATGGTAATAAGAGTAGAAGCGTGAATAGCAATAGGCAGTGAGAATCGTATAGGAAAACACAATATATAGGGGGTGATCGGAATAGCGATGGCTTTTGGTTTTTAGCTGAAAAAACACTGTAGCTGGCTGAAAAAACACTGTAGCTGAGTTAGTGGATAGTGTAGTGAATAGTGAAAAAAAAGCTGAAGTTAGAAGCTGAAGCTTTTAGAAGCCGTTCCGATCACCCCCATAATTACATTGAAGAAGGTAAGTCGGTACATAGCTTTTCTGCATATACTGGCATAAATACATTGAAGATGGAAGCAAACGTTTTGTTAAACACGTTGGCATTAGTTAATATAGTGCTTACTATAAGATAGTGTTTTTTAGCGACGGCAATTTTGCTGATAGGTATAGCATAGTTGATAGCATCCTGTACAACAAAAGAGGTTTGACTGTTAGAAGTAAGTTCTGGTTGAAGCGAAGGTGGCATCAACGTTGGTTCATTGTGTAGCAGAACTTGTGGCAGGCACTGTGAGGTGGTGAGGCGCAAAGGATGTATTAAGGCACGTAGTGTTCCTGCAAGGATGGTATGTACAGTAACAGGAAGCAGTATACGCATTTTAGAAATAGCTACATAAGCAATCATGTACAACATGAAAATTGTGCAGGCAGTATTGCAAGAAGCTTACACTATAAGTATAAGTATAGAAAGAACAAAAGCATCTATTTTCCAAATCGAATTTCTTTATGATCAGCTTTAGTATAATACGATGTATCCGTGAAAAAAATAACAATAAGCAATACGTGAACAACGAACCCAAGAGGCTAATACTGAAAGTGAAAAAAGTAGAAACTCAAATAAACGCAGAAGCAGTAGAGAGAATACAGGAATGAATCGAGAAGAGAGAATACAGGAATGAATCGAGAAGTGAGAAAATAAGCAAAGGTAATTCTACTGGCGTGAAGACACGGAAATCGACTAAAGCATACGTAGAAGGAACACTTACGGAATCTGATAAACAAAGCGCCAATAGTAATAACTATTATAGGCAACGTAGAAATAGCCACATAAGCAAGGGCGCATAGTATGAGAAAAATAAGCAAAGATAACTTTACCGGTATGAAAATCTGGAAACTCGACTAAACTATATATAGAAGAAGCATGTACAAAATCTCGCAAACAGAGTGGCAATCGAAACAACTATTATAGGGAGCGTAGAAGTAGCTACGTAAGCAAGCGTGCAGAGTATACGAAAATGTATAAATCCTATTGCAGGAGACCCTTATTACATAGGTAAGTATAGGAGGAATAAAGTCCGAGAAGGCAATAATAACAATTACAGCATAACAGTAACGGAGCACAAACAATAATGTAATTCAAATGGTATATTAGGTAAGCAAGAGCGGAAAAAGGATAACAATCAGGACAACAAAATAAAAGCAAGAATTTTTAAACGACATGTAAACTAACCAATTCGACTGTTGCCTAATGCTAACGAAACTCAAAACGGTCCTGCACTGTACAATAAGCGGCGATGAACCTACAGGAGAACCAAAACTGTAAATGAGTTGGGTAAACAATCATTGAACTATGAGAGGGAAATAAAACAGGTATAAATAGAGAGTAAACGTGCATAATATAACGACAGAATAGGGACGCAAAAATTTCCGACAAGAGTATGAGAACACAGGGACCTAAACATAGATAAAGAAATCAGCGCAGCGGGAATTAGTTGCGTAAAGAAAATGACGATCACAAAAAAAGAACAACGAAGAACGCTGTAGCGACGAAGCTTAAACACAATGAAATAAAAGAACGATTCTTAGATGGTATGTAAAGCAGCTAGCACACGATGCATGCGCGAAAACAAATAACAATAAGTAATACGACCACAGCAAAGCCGGCTAATACTGGAAGTGAAAAAAGTAGGAGCTAAAAAAACGCAGAAACAAAAGAGAGAGTACAGGAACAAATTGAGAAGCGGGAAAAATAAGCAAAGATAATTTTACCGGTGTGAATATATGAAAATTCAACTAAAGTATACGTAGAAGGAACATTTACAAAATCTGATAAACAGAGCGTCAATAGTAATAACTACTATAGGCAGCGTAGAAATAGTTACATAAGCAAGCATACAGAGTATGGGTAAAATAAGCAAAGATAACTTTACCGGTATGAAAATACGGGAACTCGACTAAACTATATATAGAAGAAAGCAAATAGGTGATTCGTGAGCAAGACCAAGAAAGAGCGGCAATCGAAGAGTACCTCGTAGCGAGCAACTGCTATGTATAGCGACGGCTGAACCAAGGCGGCACAGAAGCAACGCACATCACAGCCCAACCCAGAAGGCACAAGAGACAGTGACAGCCGATAAACTGGAAGGCCAAACGGAAGCTTTCGTAGAAAAGGGCATGATCTGTGCTCGGTAGGCCAAACAAACAGAGCCTAAAAAAGTATTAAAGGTGCAGAGCGATGATTCAGGCCGGAACGGTACTGCATTTAAAGGGAAAACGATTCAGTAAGGAAACACAGGTAGAACAAATAGTAAGAACAAATCACTTATTCATACGAAGAACAAATCAGAAGGGAATCAGTAAGCACAGCATCTAAAATAAAAACAAATAATAAGAAAGAGCGGCAACCAAAAAGTACCTTACAGCGAGCACCTGGTGTGCATAACACGGACTGAATCAAGATGGCAAAGAAAGAACGCGCATCACAGGCCAAAGCTAGGAGCCTCTGAATCAAAGAACAGACAGAAGTTTTCCTGGGCATCGCATTTAAAGAGGGAAGAAATCAGGGAAAAACCACAACCATAATAAATAAGAATAAATCACTTACAAGAAAGGACAGCATGAAAGAGTACCTCGTAGCCAAAAGTCTCTGAATCAAAGGGTAGAAAGAAGTTTTCCTGGGCACCGCATGAACAAACCAAAAGAGAATCAGTAAGCACAGCATGTAAAATAAGAACTGATAAGTAGAACGAGTGGCAACTAAAAGTACCTTACAGTAAGCACAACATCTAAAATAAAAACTGATAATAAGAAAGAGTGTGAACTAAAAAGTACCTTACAGCGAGCACTTGCTGCGCATCACGAGCCTCAGAATTAAAGGGTAGACAGAAGTTTTCTTGGGCACTGCATCTAAAGGGGGAAGAAATCAGGGAAAAACACAAGCACAACAGATCTAAGAACAAATCACCTGCAAGAAAGGACGGCAGTGAAAGAGTACCTCGTAGGGAGCCAACGCTATGTACAGCACGAACTGAATCAAGGTGGCACTGTGTACAGCACGAACTGAATCAAGATGACACAGAGGGAACTCGCATTACAGACCAAAGGCTCACAACGAGCACCTCGTGCGCACGGCGCAAATCGATTCAAGATCACATGGAGCGAACGGGCAGTTATATAGACCAAAAGCAGGCGCAGCCGAAGCAAGGGCGAAACAACTGAGAGCGGAAGAAGAACCGAAATGAAAGAAGAACCGAGAAGGAAGAAGAGACGGATGCGTCCGCTAGACAAAGGGGGTGATCGTTTTGGCTTTTTTTAGCTTCAGCTTCTAGCTTCAGCTTTTTTTTCACTATTCACTACACTATCCACTAACTCATTCTCTGATGTTTTTCAGCCACTTCTGTGTTTTTCAGCCAAAAACCAAAAGCCATCGCTATTCCGATCACCCCCAAAAAAGGCGAAATAGAAGGACCCCTCATCAAGGCCGCGTCTCGTGTCCGGCACGGAAGGACAGAAAGGAGGTTCACGCGAAAGAAGCACACCATAGCAAGCAAAAAACAGGTGGGGCACAGTCGTCAGCGGGACGCGCGCACGAAAGCCGGCGTACAAACGAAAAGCAAAGCAAACAGCGGAGCGCCGCAACAACAGAGCGAAGCAAAACCGCTGCTCGCTAACCGGGGGCGAAGAGCACCCACGCAACGCCATCGCACAGCGCGCGCTCACGCGTCCCTTCTTTGGAACTCTCGGACGAGCGAAACCGCCGCTTGCTATCGGGTGACAAGGCCACGGCGTTCGGCTTTTTTGGCTTCACTTCTAACTTGACTTTTTCACTATTCACTACACTATCCACTAACTCGGCTCTGATGTTTTTATTAGCTACTGGTGTTTTTTCAGCCAAAAGCCAAAAGCCATCGCTATTCCGATCACCCCCCAAGAGCGCTCACGGAGCCCACTCGCAGCGCGCACACGCGTCGAAGGTAGAGCGCAGGGGCGTCGACGTGGATGCGCTCGGAGGCCGGGGAGTCCCCCATCTTTACTACTAGTCATGTGCCCGTGCGTTGCAACGGAAAATAAATACAATGCAAACTATGAGAAGATAATCCATAGTTCGACGCAAAACCACATTTGCGATAAACACAAAGACGACAATTACCTCGCTGGTGCTTCTTCCTTCTTAAGCCGACGAGTAGATCCAGTTCGCATTTCAAAAAACTTGAGACAACAAAGAATGCATAAAACAACATTGATTCATGTTGCAGAACTACCAATTTTTCAAACAAATTCGCTTGCTCATATGCTTGAAAATGCAAATCTAGTGTACTCAATAGGACATTACAAACATGTCCATTTAACAATTGCATTACAACTTGTTCACTAACCATTCTTTACAACTCATTTGACAGCCTACTACAACAAAAAAACAGGGCAACTCTCTTGCTTATTATTTCACTACACCGACTACTTCTATAATTAAAAATAGGGCGGAACCTACCACGACTTCACGGGTGTAAGCCTATCTTCATGATCATAGCAAAGAAGTCTATCAAGAAAATCAATTGCTGCATGAAGTTATAGTAGCAATTAGTCCTAGCAGAGAAAAACATTAGAAAAGGAAATTGTAGGAAGAATATTGAAAATGTAACCTCTGCGGAGATGAGATGCCTCTTTTCGCATTCACAAACTTGGACCAAGGTTTCTGCTATGCACTGTGTTTAATCAATAGCATACGTGTGAAGCAAAACAATGTTATTTCTGATGCAAAATGTGATCTAAAGTGAAACCATAAGACTTCATAGTCTTTGTGAGATACCTCCCAATCAGGGCCTCAAGCTGAGGATCAAGCACAATTATGTATTTATTCAAATAAGCACTAAGCTGACCAATACCTAGCACCTACTCAGAAGTATAACCAGTTCATCAATTGTAAATGACCGCAATATCTTCAACCAAAAAATAGAAAATATATACATGCATATGCAAGTGCCTAGTATAAACACACATCTAAGCACATTCGGAGCACACCTATGTGAGCAAAAACAAAGACAATTGTGAGACAATAGCAAACCTTGGCTATTTTTGACAAGCTAGTCATGGTTGTTGTGACCATAGAAGAATGGTTCCTTGTGGAATATCTACGTCCAAAACAGTATATAAATCCCAAGCGATGCTATAGTTCATTAGTTCTATAATAATTTAATAATTTAGAGAAGCAAGGCCATTGCATACACACCATTCCAGCAAACATATAGCCAAGGCTCCATATGTCAAAAGAGTAATCATAACCTTAGAAGTAAAGCATAGAGACTTTAACATGGTACAATATTTGCTTATTTAGATAAAGACAAAAACATAAATAGAGGAATGTTTATCGGGCAAGATATATAATGTGTTTACATCATTATGATCGATCTGGATGTATGAGCAATTTTACGGGGATAGTCTTCTTGGTGAATTCTTGATTTCTGAGAAACTCGAAAGCGCATCGCGCTACCTTATCTCATGACTGGAATCACTCGGCATATTAAATAAACTGCAAGGGCGACAAACACAAGGTTCTTGAACTATCAATACAAGTAATACATCGAGGTAAAAGAGAGGCATTACCATCGAGAAAATCAGGAAGGAAGCCAAGCATGTCAATATCAGGTACACTGTCTAACACTGTTATCCACCCCACCAAAAATTGTCTTACATAAGGATTCAACACATTCATGCGCTCTCTCAAGAGTGGTATAAATTCTTCTATGCTAAAGAGCAAAATTAAGATAAAAGTGGCAATCAGAAGTCAATACTAAGATTAAGATAAGGAAAACATTGATATAAAAAAGCAAAAGATATACAGCATACCTAAACTGGTCACTCTCAGTTACAATATCCTGGTTTATAAATAATTTATTTTATCAGTGGTAATTAAGAAGAAAATAAGACACATGTTATAGGATGCACAGTATAGTCCAGACAATCATACCTTGACAAGCCTGTCAAGAAGATGAGCTGCGCTCTGCACATTAGCATCGGGAAAGGGTGCGGCGGATTGGGGAGAAGGGGGCAGCGGTGGGAAGAAGGTGGGGACGGTGGGGAGAAGAAGCGGCCGGAAGAAGGGGGCGGCGATGGGGAGAAGGAGCGGTGGTGGCGGCGATCAGACAGCGGCAGCGAGGTGAGGAAAGGGGGGCAGCAGGGTGGGAAGGTGGGGACAGCGGTGGGGAGAAGGAGCGGCGGTCACCGGCCGAGAAGGGCGCTCTGACGGATCGAAGAATGGCGACGGAGGTGGGGGAGAAGGGCGCGGTGGTGGGAAGAAGGGGGCGGCGGTGGGAGAAGGGCGCGCGGTGATGGGAAGAAGGGGACGGCGGTGGGGAGAAGGAGCGGCTACCAGCGGCTTTGGAGAAGAGAGGCGCGCGGATCGGGGATTAGGGCTAGAATCAAGATGTGAGTCTGCGAGAGGCGGTGCGCGGCATGGGAGGAGGAGAGCGTGGGGCGGGCGGCGCGGGGGAGAGCGAGGAGGATCGGGCAGCGGGAGAGCGAGGGGAGCGGTCGGGCGGCGGGGAGAGCGGATCGGGCGGCGGGGGGGGAGGAGGCGGGGCGGCGGGGGGGGAGGAGGAGGCGGGCGCGGCGGGAGAGCGAGGGGAGGCGGGAGGGGAGGCGGGCGGATTGGGGCAGCGAGGGGAGAGCGAGGAGGCGGATCGGGGCGGCGGGTGCGGAGGCGATGGGAGAAGCTGTTCGATTCTATCTCATAATTAGATCGAATGGCTAAAAAAATGATGGAGGACTCATCAACCACAAACTCTTTCTTTTAAAGTAGTAAAGATACTGATGATTCAAGCGCCTACAGTCCACGAAACCATCATTGATTAGTACCTAATTAAACTTATTTAATCCACTGTGGTCAGTAACTCTTGGTTCTTGATGAGGCCTTGCGTAATTCTCCTCCTGACATCAACACCAGCTGCAGCCAGCGTTCATAAAATCCTTTAGGAATTGTTCGGTCCCTGCCAATTCTCGATCAATTTTCCAAGCTTTGGACCAACAAATATAATTGTTCGTACGGAAAATTGAGGATTTGTCATCCCTCCCCATACAACTGAGGATTTGCCTCCCCTACACTTTACAATAATGCTTGAGGATTTTCCATTTTTGTTATTTTCCGGCCCGTAATTTCCCATCCTTTTCCCTTTCCCCCCACTTGGTCTGACCAAAATACCCCTGCCTGGACCGGTTCCTAGCTCGACCGATTCCCTGGCGTGGTCCGGTGGCACCAGGCGAAGCCTATCTACTCTCAATACTCTCCCGTGGGTTCCCATCTGCAGCTAGTAGAGGCGCGCGACGTGGGGCAAGGCGCCCTAGCTGGAGGCCTAGAGCACTCTGACGAGGTCGACATCGTGGCGTGCAGCCCCGCCCGTGGCCGTCGCCCTGCCCCGGTAGCTCCCCGCCAGCAACAGCTTGTAGTAGTAGCTTCTTGGTTGCCGCTGTAGTAGCAGCCACCGCCCCCGCTCCCCGGCGTCACCCGGTTTCGCAGGTGACCAAGCATTCAAGCCCGCGGCCCACCAGGTGTACATCACTACCACCAGCTACTAAAGGTGCTCTGATTTTGCACACTAAAGAAGCTTCAATCTCTGTAATCAACTTGAGTACGGTGTCAGTGAAGAAAACAGATCAACGAGTTCTTCAATACGTCCTGTAATGTTTAGCGAGGTAGAATTGATCACTGTGCATGTTTGTGGATTTGCACTAATTCTTATTTTTCGTGTTATCTGCAGTGAAATAATTAGAGAGCCTATGTTCTGGGTTGGTGCGACGGCTTGTGGATTGCTAGGGAATCGGTTTAGGCAAGGGTATTTTGGTCACACCATGTGGTGGGTGTGTGTTGGAGGGGTTGGAAAAAAGAGGGAAATAAAAGAAAATTACCAAAGTGGCAAATCCTCGAGAATCTCAACTATAATAGGGCAAATCCTCAATTATATTATAAATGATGATAAATCCTTAGAGAGTCAACTAAAGGGTGATACTACTATAGAAATCATCATCATAGACGGTTCAAAAACATCATCACAGACGGTTATCTGAACCGTCTGAATTTATAGGTCAATGATAATCGAATGTTATCACAGACGGTTTATAAGCCATCTGTGATAAATACAATACAGACGGTTTGTGACTAGAACCATCTGTGAAAAACATTATCACAGATGGTTCTATATATAGAACCATCTGTGATGTTCTTCACAGATGGTTTATATTACAAAACCGTCTGTAATAGTTCATTATATACCTAAATTTTTTTTCTATTTTTGAATTAGCCATAGAAAATATTAGCTATGCCGTTTGAAAACAAGCAAATATGATAACAAATATAGCAGAAAATATTCTATTTATATTACAATCCATCATTACAACATCACATGATTATAATCCACCATTCAATATCACAAGATTACAATCCACTATTACAATATCACAAGATTACAATTCACCATTACAATATCACAAGCTATGCCTCTCGTCCCTGATGCAACTCGGGTAGGCCTTCTTGGTGGCCACCTCACTGTAAGTAGAAGAAACAGTGGAGGGAGGAAGCCCTAAACCCCACAAAGTAGCTCGGGTAGGCCTCACAGTAATTAAGCTCCCGGGTAGTCCTAAACGCCACAAAGTAGCAACACAAAGTTATAGAATCAAATACTAGAAGAAACAATGGAGAGAGCCATAACCACAAAGAGGTCGATTGAGGAGGAGACTGTAAGGAGCCTGGAGAGATTTTGAGCGCATAAAGAGTAAGAGATGGGTTCAGGTGAGTATTTATAGGGGAGGGAGAGGTGAGATGATCTGTGGGGTGTGGGTTGGTCGGTTTCTATTGGTTGAAATTGGGTTGGGGAGGATTGACGGGCCCAATGGTCAGAATTTATCACAGATGGTTCTTGATAAGAATCATCTGTAAAAGCATCACAGACGGTTCTTATTAAGAACCGTTTGTGATATTTGTTATATATATACCGATACAATATAAATAACTAATATCAAAATATGAAATAACAAAGTTCTGTATGGTTTATATATACTCATTTGAAAGGTTTCGACGAGATCTACAACTTTGTAGTTGAGACGAACCCCAAATTTTGAAGGGAATATCGCAAATTTTGGCAAAAACGGAAATCAAAAACTTCTGATTCGAATTTGAGGCTACAAATAGCCGATTTTGGGGGTCTTTGAGGGCGACTGGTATAAATGTGTCATTTTTTTATCGGGCTCGTCGTTAGCTTTCCAACGAGTACAAGAACGTCAAAACGAACACCGTATGCAAAAGTTATGCCCATTTTAAAGTGTGTCAAAACAATTCTACTCGAACTCAGGCGGAAATTATAAAATTTTAGGAGTGTGTGAGGCGGGAAACATATCACAGACGGTTTTTATTAAGAATCGTCTGTGATGTCACAGACGTTCTTGTAATATCACAGACGGTTCTTGTTAAGAATCATCTGTGATATTGGCAATATCACAGACGGTTCTTATCAAGAACCATCTGTGATTGCATTTAATACAGATGGTTTTTATTAACCGTCTGTGATGAGACGTCTAATATAAGCTTTTTTTGTAGTAGTGTGAGCAAATAATCAATTTTCTCTGGGTCTCTACCATTGGTGAGGTGTTGTTTTAGAGAATTGTTAAAGTGTGTTTTTGTGAACATGTTGCAGTTGTCCTTGAATTCCACCTTATGATAATTCTTCTTACATGTTGAGTTTGAATAGAGGACATGGCAGTAGCAATGGCCCTTGGTTTGTGCATTTTTTATACTTGCTTCTATCTAATCTTTAGTCAGGGGCAGACCCAACGATCGATCAAGTGGGGCTGGTGCACACCCTACTAATGGCGGCACCATAGGTATCCTCTAGCACCCCTAGCCCTACATGGGGTGCCATGAATGTAGGCCATGGAGATTGGAGGTAGAAGAAGAAACCTGAAGTTAAAGACAACAATTGGCAACATATCCTATGCACACAGCTATCTTGGTGTACTTGTGCATTTATGAAACCAGCGCCCTCCGATTGAGATCTAGCCATCTAGAAGTTGGCGAGAGAACTTTTGTAGAAAAGTGCCCGCACATTGATGAATTTTGCAAAAGCCCCACCATCGCCTCACCTCCCTCAGTCCGTCTCCATCTCTCGAACCCGCAGGCTACATCAATCCCCAATGGGGCGCAACCTGTGGTGGTCACATGGGTGGAGGCTCAATGGGGCGCTGAATGGTCGCAACACCATCATGTGTGGAGGCTCGATGCGGCATCGCACGGAGTGGTTGCAACACCGCCACCACTATCGCCATCATTGCTGCACGAAGATAGAGTTGTAGTACAAGGAATTGGGGGTGGGCTTAAGAGAATACGCAACTAGATTGTAGGGCACGTGTGCCGGCAGTTGGAGGAGAGCAGATTTGTTGTCGCTTTCGATCGCTGTTGGGCCACACGATGAGCCAACAAGGGTAGGGATGGGGAATTGGGGATTGCTGTGGCCTACAGGTTTGGGAGATGGGGAGGACCGAGGGTGGTGAGGTGACAGTGGGGTTTTTGCAAAATGCACAGCGACATGAAGGCACTTTTCTACAAAAATTCTTTTGCCTGCTTCTGGATGGCTAGATTGCAATTAGAGGGCGCTAGTTTCATGAGTGCATAAGTACACCAAGATAGTTGTATGCATAGGATATGTTGCCAAAGTTAGAAGAAGGTCGAAGGAGGCTTACCTCTGTTGCATGGGCTAAGCCAAGTAGATATCTCCAAGCTTGGTTTTGTTTGTTTTCTTGTTGGGCCAACAACACCACATGCACATTGAGACATGCCAAGCCCAATAGCTCACAAAAGCCCATGTCTCTCTTCCCAATCCTACCACCTACCAATCCCCAATCCTCATCCCAAATTCCCAATTAGGCAAGGCAATCGATCAAGCCCTAGTTCTCATGGCCGACTGGATGGCGGCGAGTAGGCAGCATCGAGCGGTGTGTGTGGAGGCTCATGTGGGCCGGGTGGCAGAGGCATCATCACATAGGGGCAGCGGCAGGGGTGTAGGGTGGCGAGCGACTAGGTGGTAGGAGCAAATGAGTGGTTCGGTGACATGATGATATGCTATACTGAGCGAGAGATATTTAGAAACCTTGATGATGACATAATCCAAAAAATGCTTCCAAGCCATGAAGAAATGTAGAATGCCATTGCCTCGTACTCATACTTCTAAATACTAGTGCTTTAGTGGGATGTTGCATTCTTTTTCAACACGTATAACTATTCACAAATCATAATTTATAATTGCGTCACTAACTTATGTTTCAACACGTATAACTATTTGCAGATCATAATTTGTGATCGCATCACTAACTTTGCTAATTTTGATGTACATGTAGCTATTTACATATATTTATGGGCTTTTGGGAACGCACTAACCATTGCTGAGGTACTACCTTTGTTGTATTTCGTATTTTCATTATGTTCCTCTTCTAATTATGATGATTTTTTTATCACAATAGACGGTAGCATTGTCTCATTAGCACCTTCTAAATTTAAGACTTGGGTCTGTCTTTAGTCCAACAAATTTTGTAACAAAGAATGATTCATCTATCCCACTATTATGAATTAACACCCTATGCATAGTATGGTACTCTGCCACTTCACCTATCTACTTGACATTTAACTGCTCTTTTATATGCCATTGGGACCTATCACACCCAAATTTAGCATGATTTGCTACATAGAGCTATGCCTAGCTATCTACATGATGCAATGTTCCAATGAAATGTAAAATAGTGTTGCTTGAGACAATCTGCAATGTTTTCTTTTTTGAAGGAACCCTAAACCCTTGAGAGAATCCACCTAAGGCTCAGGAAAATGTTTGTAGTGTCGCATACTTGTTTAGGAGTTAATGATAATGCAGCCAAAATCTTGGCAAACTAGATAACTTAGGGTAGGTATGCTCACCCTAACATCTTGTCAGGCTCGTTATCAAAGCCGCAAGAAAGAAGATCAGGGGAGCACAACAAAGTATGTTGCAAGGAGATGGCGTATCAGTGAAAGGTGTGATTGACAATAAGGAGACAAAGTGGGTGGTTGGTTCCTAGTGTTTTCTTGTGTGAGTGTGGCCAGTGGCCCACATGTAAGGGTGTGTGTGTGTGAGTTGATATAAGATACGACTGTAGAAACATGAAGATTAAGAAAGAAATGAATCTGAATTCCCCAACTCTCTTTTCTCTCAATATCCTTCTCCTATTCACTACTAGATTCCTTTTCCTAAATTTCACTTTCTTCTCTAATTGGAGAGTTGTATCAGTCTCACATCGGGTGATTGAATCGCTCTAGTTAAGAGGCATTACATTTGGTATCATATTCAGGTTTTGATCGGAGGGGAACTCTTTGATTTGAACTGTAAAGTCCCATCGAGAAGAAGGTTTCATCCTTTCCCTAACTTCTGCATCTGATTGGTCCAATCAGAGAAAGCATCATGATGCCATCAAAACCATCTATTCAGACCAAATTTGTGCTAGAGGCGATGGGTGAAGCAATAGTGTAGGCAAAAGAGAAATGGCGATGATGGATGCTCGGTGGGAATAGATGAAAGTGAACTTGGATGTAATCATGGAGAAAATTAAACCGGTGGAGGCCATACCAGCACTTCAGGCTCAACTTGGTGAACATCAAAGCGCAATCACAGGTTTGCTGGAGTAATTGAAGGCCACGTCGCAAGTAGTGGAATGCATCACATGTGCGCCATGAAGTAGGCGAAGGAGGAGAAGCTACAGAGGAGCCACCGTCATCTGCAGGGGCGACATGACCAGGGATGCTCACCGTCGGATTACTAGGTAAGGGCCCGATGTCACCATTGGTTTACAGTCCATCCACTCACATGTCGGAGATGGTAAACTTGAAAGGGGACCCATGCACTGATAAATGAGTACTGGTGCCAAAATTGTTGTTTCCAAAGTTTGAGGGAGAAGGGCCCAAAATCTGGAGAGATCATTGTTTGAAGTATTTCAAGATGTACCATATTGATGGGTCGTTGTGGATCACTGCTGTGACAATGCACATTGAGGGCAACATAGCACTTTGGTTGTAGGCTTATCAAGAAGAGCAACCACTGAGAGATTGGGATATGTTCATGGCGACAATGGATGCAGAGTTTGGTACATATGATTCTAGGTGGTTAATGTGGGAGATTATCCAAGTAAGGCAGTTGGGGGAGTGTAGTGGAGTATAAATCCCAGTTTGAGGCTATGTACAAAGTACAGGCATACAACAAGGCTTGCATTGAGGAATTCTTTGTGAATCACTTTGTGATAGGACTTGAAGATGAGCTGAGAAACAAAGTGGAAATTCAATTGCTTGAATCAGTTCAGAAGGTTATTTTTCTGGCCCAAATTCAAGAAGGAATTGGGAGAAATGGAAGGGGAAATCTGTGAAGGTGGTGGCAGCGCAAAAGTTTAGGGGTAGAGCACAAATTGAGGCGATAGTTAGGTAGTGCTTATGCATGCGAACTTTGATCAAACATTTATTGTTGAGACGGATGCATGCGACCATGGCATTGAGGTAGTGCTTATGCAGCAAGATCATCCAATTGCATTTTTGAGTAAGGCATTGAGTCCACAACATTAGAAACTTTCCATTTACAAAAAGGAGTTCATTGTAGTTATCTGGGCAATTGATTGTTGGAGGCCTTATCTACAGCAGGGGAATTTATCATTCTTATTGACCACGACAGCTTATGTTATCTCGAAGACTAGTAGTTGGTATCGAACCACAGCGTAAAGCCATGACAAAGTTGATGGGTCTTCAATTTCGAATACAGTATAAAAAGGAGCATCAAATAGAGCAGTTGATGCTCTGTCGCGCGTGGGTCATCTCATGGCAATGCAAGCAATGTTAGAATGCCAACCAGTTTAGATTCAAGAGGTGCTCTATTCCTATGTGACTGACAGTAAAACGCAAGAATTGTTAACTGCATTGGCGGTTCGGAATACCAATGAACAAGGCTTTTAGCTCTACCAAGGTTTAATTAGACACCATGGGCGGATTTGGATTGGCTCAAATTTGGTGTTGCAAACAACTGTCATCAATGCTTTTCGTGCAAGTGCAACTTGGGGGGCACTTGGGCATCTAGGCCACTTATCAAAGACTAAATAACTCTTTTCTTGGCCTAACATGAAGGTTGATGTAGAGAATGTGGTTAAGCAATGCAACATTTGCCAACAGTCCAAGCATGAACATAACCGAAGCCGGGTTTGTTGCAACCTTTGCCAATTCCGGAAGGGGCATGACATTATCTGACTATGGATTTTATTGAAGGTATATCAAAATTGGAAGGGTATGACACTATCCTAGTCATGGTGGATCACTTTTTTTTAAATATGTGCATTTTATACCCTTGAAACAATTGTTCACTACTCCACAAGTCGCAAAATTGTTCTTAGATTATGTGGTGAAGCTCCACAGAATGCCAAGAACAATTGTGTCCAATCATGATAAGATCTACACTAGCCTATTTTGGAAGGAATTATTCAAAGCAATAGATACAAAATTGATGTACAACACCGCATATCACCCATAGATGGATAAACAAAGCGAGCGGGTCAATCAATGTCTTGAGATGCACTTGCACTATGCAGTGCATTCTTCTCCAATAAAATGGCGCAACTGGTTGGCAATGGCTGAGTTGTGGTACAATACGAGTCATCACACTTCTCTAGGGTGCTCTTCGTTCAAAGTTCTTTATGGGACTAAGGCACATTATGGCATGCTTCCAGCATCCAGCTCAGTGGGGAACTCAATTATTGATGATATGCTCACGGAACGAGTGGCACATTCAAAGATACTCAAGTAGAATTTGGCAATTACACAGAATCGTATGAAGTTGCAGGCCAACGAAAAGCGCTCAGACCGATAATTTCAAAAGGGGGAGCAAGTGTATCTCAAGATTCAGCCGTATGCACAATCCTCAGTGGTGAACAAGCCCTTTCCTAAGTTGGCGTTCAAATTTTTTGGGCCATATCATATGGTAGAGCGCATTGGAGCTGAAGTCTATCGACTGGAACTTCCTAAAGGTAGTCAAATTCATTCATTGTTTCATGTGTCCCAATTGAAGGCATTTATTCTAGATTTCACACTGGTGTGTCACCATCCATTGAAGATTGCAGACCTCACCATGGGGGGCGTGTCTTTTGAAGCTATTATGGAATGTTGTTTGGTCAAAAAGGGAAGTTCAGCCATTCCTCAAGCACTAATCAAGTGGACCGGATTTCCAGCCAAGATGGCTACATGGGAAATTTGTACATTGTTCAACAATGTTTTCCAACAGCTCTTGCTTAGGGTGATGAGGATATCACTATTATGAAGGCTTCATCTACAAAATCATCATCTCCATCACAAGATTTAAGTAACAATGACAATGATATGACTAGTGTTAGTCCAACGGTTGAAGCTTTGCAACAATTTTACAAGAGATCAATCACTTGACCTAGAGTAAGAGAACTCACTAAACAGATGAATCTAATCCTATATTTCTTTGATCTCACTGCTAAGAACAGCTTGCTACCAAGCGGGGGGTGAGGGAGGCTGGCGCACCAAGAAAATGTCCAAAAGAAGGAGATAATGACACTTCACTTATATCAGTGGAAAAAGCCACCAAGATGCTGAAATCAAGTTATCAAGCTCCGAATTGAAGATTGAAAAAGACTATATTTCAGAAGTTCAATTGTATCCAGTCTTCAATTATAAGTTTGTTTGAGTTTTTAGCCAAATTCCATGATTCATGGGTTGGATGTATCTATACTAAGATATATTAAGGTTGTTTTAGGCTTTATTATTCGTTTTGGTTCAGTTTTGAGGTGATGGCGGACTGAAAATGAATATTTAGGCCGCATAGGACGTTAGGCTATTGTCAAGAGAGTTGTGTGCCACCCTCATAGGCCAGCCAACTTGTTAAAGAAGGCAACCAATCTCAATGTTACAATTTATTCATGAATAGTGATAAAGTGAAAGATATTAATATTAAAATAATCATTGATTGTGGTTCATGCCAAAATCTTGCTAGTGTCGAGATGTGCGAAAAGATTAACCTGAAATTACTTAAACATCCTGATCTATATTGTGTGCAACGTTTCATGAGGGAAGCAAAATTAAAATTCAGCACCATGTGGAAGTTTCTTTTAAGGTTAATAAATATGATAATACTATTTTATGTGATGTTGTACCTATGACGATATGTCATTTACTGTTGGGCCGTCTATGGTTGTTTGATCGTAATGTATAATATGATGGATGAACAAATACTTATAGCTTCAAGTGGGAAGGTAAGAATATGGTTTTATTACCGCTTACTCCTTCCCAAATACATGCCGCTGAACATAAATGTCAGGAGAAGTCACAGCTTGTTATTCAGCAAGGTAAGACAAAGGTAAGCACTGGAAAGGTTCTGATTGCAATAAAAACAGATTTAAAAGAGGTGAGCAATGATCCTAGTGTTATACAATTTGTTCTTCTTTATAAGGACACTAAGGTTATGCTTGCAACTAATGATCTAAACACTCTACCTAGTGTTGTCCAATCATTGTTGCAGGCATACGACAATGTTTTTCATGAGGAGGCGCCACTCAGACTTCCACTACTTTGTGGGATTGAGCACCAGATTGACTTCATGCTGGGTGCCTCATTGCCAAACCGATCACCGTCCGCACCAATCTAACTGAAACTAAGAAAATACAGCACAAGTGCAAGAACTTTTGGATAAAAGATATGAATGCGAGAGCCTTTCTCCTTACACTATCTCTGTTATTCTTGTTTCTAAGAAAGATGGTGCATGAAGAATATGTGTTGATTGTTGTGGAGATATGCTAGATGAGCTTAGTGGAGCACACATTTTCTCAAAAATTGATCTAAAAAGTGGATACCACCAGATTCATATGAAACCAGGAGATGAATAGAAAACTAATTTTAAAACAAAGTTTGAATTGTATGAATGGTTAACCATACCTTTTGGTTTAATTAATGCACCAATTACATTTATGTGCTTGATGAATCATGTTTTAAGAGCTTTCATTGATCGCTTTGTGCTAGTCTACTTTAATGATATTCTGATATATAGAAAAACCATGACCGAATACTTAGATCATTTGAAACAAGTGCTTGATGTGTTTAGAACTGATAAGCTATTCACTAAATTTGCTAAATGCACGTGTTGCACTGATAAAGTAGTGTTCTTGGGTTTGTAGTTTTTGGACATAGAATTGAAGTTGATGACTCTAAAATTAATGTATTTAAGAATTGGCATGTTCTTATTAATGTGAGTCAAGTGCGTAGTTTTCATAGTCTTGCTTGCTGTTATAGTCGATTCGTGAGAGATTTCAATACTATTGCTGCCCCGTTAAATAAATTGATAAAAAAGGGAGTGCCTTTTGTGTGGGTGGCGGCACAACAGTGGGCTTTTTATACTCTGAAAAGAAAGCTCACACAAGCACCACTTCTAACTCTACCTGATTTTATTAAAACTTTTGAGATTGAATGCGATACTAGTGAAATAGGTATTGGTAGTGTTCTTATGTAGGATGATAAGCCCATTACTTATTTTTCTGAAAAATTGAATGGAACTCATCTGAATTATCATGTTTATAATAAAGAGTTCTATGCACTAGTATGTGTTCTTAAAACTTAGCAACATTACTTATGGTCTAATGCTTTTGTCATACATTCTGACCATGATTCTCTTAAGTACTTGAATGGCCAATCTAAATTGAATAGTAGACACGCTAAGTCGATGAAATTCGTAGAAACTTCTTCATATGTTGTTAAGTATAAGAAGGGCAAAGATAATATTGTTGCAGATGTTTTGCCTCGAAAGAGTACTCTTTTAACTTAATTGGATACTAATGTGCTTGGTTTAGAGAACTTGAAAGAGTTATATGCTACTAATTATGATTTCACGGAACCTTTTGCTTGTTGTTCACATGTGAAAGGATAGGATAAATTTTATATTCATGATGGGTTCATATTTTGTGCTAACAAATTTTGTATTTCAGATTTGTCCGTTCATTTGTTCCTTGTGCAGAAATCGCATTGCGGGGGATTGATGGGACATTTCGGACGCGAGAAGACGTTGAGCATGCTGGCCGATCACTTCTACTTGTTGAACATGAGACGTGAAGTTGAACGGTATGTACAGAGGTGTATGATATATCATAAAGCTAAATCGAAGCTTATCCACATGGTTTGTATACTTCTCTTCCGGTTCCTATAATTCCTTGGAAAGACATTAGTATAGATTTTATTTTGGGATTGCCTCAAACTGAGAGGGGTAGGGATTCGGTATTTGTTGTTGTGGATAAATTCTAAAAAATGATGCATTTTATTCTCTATCATAAGAGCAATGATATGTCACATGTAGCTGACTTATTTTTTAGAGAGATAATGTGTTTGCATGGCATACCGGAGACTATTATTTCTGATCATTACGTTAAGTTCATGAGCTACTTTTAGAAGACATTATGGGCTAAGCTTGGAACGAAGTTGTTGTTTTCCACAACTTGTTATCCGTAAACTGATGGGCAAACTAAAGTCGTAAATTGTACTCATGGGATGATACTACGAACCATGATAAAGAAGAATTTAAAAGAGTGAGAAGATTATTTATCACATGTTGAGTTTGCATACAACAGGGTGGTACACTCTACAACTCAACTATCTCCATTTGAAGTTATTTATGGTTTTCAGCCACATACACTATTGAATTTATTGCCATTGTCTTTCATTGAAAGAGTTAATATTGATGCTTCTAAACGTACTGATTTTGTGAAACGTATCTATATGAAAACTAAGGAAGAAATAGAACAAAAAGCACATCATATTTCTAAAAAATAAAATAAAAATAGAAAACAAATGATCTTTGAACCTAGTGATTTTGTTTAGTTACATCTTCGTAAAGATATATTTCCTGAGAAAAGAAAGTTTAAATTGATGAATCATGGAGATAGTTCATTCAAAGTGCTTGAAAGAATAAATGATAATGCTTACAGGTTAAAACTGTCTGGTGAAGATTACGATGTTAGTGCTAATTTAATGTTGCAGATTTATCGTCTTTCTTTGGTTCTACTAACTATGTAGAGTAGAGGTCGATTCCTTTTTAAAAGAGGGAGGATGATGAGGACACACTATTATGAAGGCTTCATCTATACAATCATTATCTCCATCATCATATTCAAGTACCAATGAAAATGATAAGACTAGTGTTGGTTCAATGGCTGAAGCTTTGCAACAATTGTACAAGCGACCAATCACTTGAGTTAGAGTAAGGGAACTCACTAAACAGGTGAATCAGATCCTATGTTCCTTTGATCTCACTGCTAAGGATAGTTTGCTATCTAATGCTTCTTCTTTATATATTCTCAGGTTATAAGGTGAGCAAAATTTGGTGCTACTAAGCGGAAGGTGAGGGAGGTCGGTGCACCAAGAAAAGGTTCAAAAGAAGGAGACGATGACACTTCACTTATATCAGTGAAAAAACCACCAAGATGCTGGAATCAAGTTTTCAACCTCCGAATTGAAGGTTAGAAAAGATACGCTTGAGGGTCAATTGTGTCTAGTCTTTAATTCTGAGTTCGTTTAAGTTTTTGACTAAATTATATGTGTCATGGGTTGGTTTGTATCTATAATAAAGACATATTAAGATTGTTTTGAGTGTTAGTATTCATTTTGATTCAGTTTTGAGGTAATGGTGGGCTGAAAATAAATACTTAGGCCGTAAAAGAAGTTGGGATGTTATCAAGAGAGTTGTGCATCACCATCATGGGCCAGCCACCATGTGGGGTCTACCTCATAGGCACACAAACCAAGGTAACCAACTAGCCACTTCTTATTGCTTTTGGTTTAAATTAGGAATTAGAATAGGATTCAAGTTGTTTCCCTACTGTGAGTCCGGCTAGGCGTGTACTAGGGTATAAAGGCTTGGCCACCGTCCCTTGTAAACCTGGAACGTTAATTTTCTATCAAAATGATTTTTTGCTCTTTGGTTTATGTCGTGCATTGCCATGAAAATTGGGAAGCCGACTAGTTAGCATTCTACCAAATTATCGGTTACCAATGTTCTTATTGTTTCTCACAGAACAACAACGTCATCTATCTTGATGTGGTGAGAAGACGGAGATTCGAGCATGTTGCTAGTTGAATTCTGATATATAGGAGTCTGTAATCGAGACAATCGTGTGCTTTCGTTCATCAGAATTCACGAATTTCAGGTTAACCATATATTTACCCTTTAACTGAGATCTTACGTTGTGAAGATTGGACACCTCTGTATCATGAGGACAAGCAGATTCTGCCAAGGGGGTGGTGTCAGACCCATCAGCAAAGCCACAAGAAAGAAGACCAGGAAAGCACAGCAAACTATGGTGCAAGGAGATGCGTATCGTGAAAGGAGTGATCGACAACAAGTACGTGTTTAGTTCCTAGTGTTTTCTTGTGCGTGTGGCCAGTGGCCGGGGGTGAGTTGATATAAGATACGCTGTAGCAACGTGCGGATTAAGAGAAATGAAGATGAATTCTCCAACTCTCCTCTCAAATCTCTTTCCTATTCGCTACTATTTTTTTTTCCTAATTTCACTTTCTTCTCCAGCTGGAGAGTTGTATCAGTCTCACGTCAGGTGATTTGAGTAGCTCGAGTCAGGAGGCATTACATTTCATCCACGGGTGGGCCAGACCTCCACCCACGGTGATAACTGGTGGTGGTGACGATTGTGTCACGTACCACGATATCCACCTAGGTTCGATGCCTGCCGTTTGCCACGGCTACGGCCCCTGGGCTCTATGAAATGAATTAGTAATCACTGTTTATTCCTTACGCGCCGTTGTGGCTCTTGAAATGGATCAGCTGCATTATCCACCTCCAAATAAAGAAACCATTTATGTTCTGAAGGTTAATAGACTGGTAGTCCATCTGCTGGGGGCCCGGAAAAACGACCCACGAACAATTAGCTACAAACGGATACCACAAACTTACCATTGGACTACACAAAAGCTGAAATCAGGAAAACTCTAAATAAACGTAGTGAGGCTTTCCATTAAGTTCGCTCCAGCATTCCACCCGATCCTAATACAGCACGGGCTGACCGGGGTCGTGATCAAATGACCCCAGGGCATACATATACCACTCCAAGGATTAAACTAGACTACATTGTTGCGCAAGTTAAAACTACAAAGTCGAGCCTCCGTTTTGAGTCTTTTAGCTCATGGACAAAAGAGGCTTGAAGCATTAAAAAGAACGAGGCTCGAAACATTTTCTGGGCTCGCTCTCCTCCTCACAGGTTCCAAAAGGAAGCAGGAGGCAGCATCAGATCAACCCCGCTTACGCCTTCCCTGTAACACATTTACAACTCGTGAGCAGCTAATACACTATTATGCCTTATTTAGAAGCCCAAAATCCCTGGCCCATCCACGGCCTTAAGTTAATTTTCAGCTCCCTATATGGATGTTTAGCTAGAGCGTAAATGGATAAGCAATGGCATTGAGGTGTCATTGTTTAAGCATTCTACTAGGTAATATTCTATTTAAGATCCTCATCCGATGGATGTGGGTTATTATTTGACAATGCATTACTTGATG
Organism: Melocanna baccifera; assembly: GCA_036346265.1. Taxonomy (NCBI): domain Eukaryota; kingdom Viridiplantae; phylum Streptophyta; class Magnoliopsida; order Poales; family Poaceae; genus Melocanna; species Melocanna baccifera. The sequence continues at coordinate 13,749,200 of CM070677.1, forward strand.
ACTTACCGAGCCCGCATAATCGTCCACAAGGGACTGCCGTCGCCTCTTGGTTGAATTCAATGGTGTCGGGTCACCCTCTGAAGCCCTTAATGCGGCTCGCTTTGTTGGTGTCATGTTCTGTGCAGGAAAAGAAAAATACAAGATCAGATCGGCAAGGCAAAATCAAAAACAAGAATACAGGGTATGCACGAATTCTAGACCAATGAAATGGTGATGCTGGAGGTAATCGCCACGGGAAATTTACCTTAGCAAGCCTTTTGTCTTTCCTTGCCTGCCTTTCTTGCTCATCATATTCTTGATTTTCTTTCTCCACTAGACGGATAAGGGTGTCACATCGCCTAGCCAACTCTTGGGTGGTCCTGGACTTCACAAACCAATCAAATCGGAACAAGGGCGACATGCGAAATGCAGCTTTCAGTTCATCCCAATTTCCGTAACCAAGTTTATGCACCATGCATAGCTGAAATGAAACAACAGCTTGTTAATCATGTCACGTACTTGGGAGGAATATGCACTAAAAAGAATTGAGGGAGCATACCATAAAACGGTCACATTCCTCATTATAGAATTTCCCTTTATTTTGGCCATACTGAATTTTCAACTCTAACCATGGGTTCTTATAGCGGTCTAACTTCTTCCCAATGGCTCTCATAATCTCATCCTTCCGGGATATCCTTGCCTCTCCCCTTTCAATGTTCTTGATAATTCTATCATAATCTGGTTAGAAAGGGAACGACAAATGATTGGTCAGCATGAAAACTGTCTACATTTCCCAACTCATCATTTTCACCACATAAGCAGTCACATATATCAATCATGTATAATCAATTGAGTTCCTGGCTTACCACTGAGTTCCTTGTATCTCTCCTTGAAAACTTTGGCATATTGTTGAACTTCCTCTTCTGTCTTCCCCTCCATTTCAGAGGCTATACTCTTGATGTCATTGCGACCATATTTCTCACACGCACGGATAAATGTGTTGAAGTCTCTCCTCGTCCATGTTGCAAAACCCTGAGATTCACACCATGGAAAACGGAAACAAAGTTAAAAAAAAAGATAGTTACCTAACAAGCAGGCGGATAGGAAAACCACAGGAAATCGATGATTTAGGTATATTGTATATCATCTAACCTCTTCTAATAATTGTTCCTTCTCTTCCTGCTCATCTGCCGTCAAAGGCTCCAACTGATCTGAGCATTGCATCAGAATTATATAATCAGCACATCAGCACAATCTAGCTGGATGCTGTAATGCCCCTTAGAGAAGAATGGTAATACCTTCATCTTCACCATCAATGGTATCTTTCTTCTGATTTGCTTGCTGCATCAATTTTTTGAAAGTTAGAGCAATGGTGAAGTACATATTCATGGAATGGCACATCAGGACAAAAAAAAGGAGGGGGGGGGGGGGTTGAGTAAACGAGTTCCTCAACTACTAGCTGGAATAACAAAAGCATTATAGCTCAAAATTTACCATAAGGTACCGGACTTCCTTTTCATACAATTCATTTAGCCTTTGGTTGTTGAAGAACTGGAAATCATGCCTGCCATAAACAAATACAAGATAAGCGGACAATTACCAAGCAATAAATAAGTCCTAATCATTAAAAATTTTGACAAAATGAAAAATGGATAGTAACACTAAAAAACTTACAAGTGTGGCATTCTTGGAATCCGTGGTTCCCTAGGTTTTGTGGGTGCACCTTGGCGAAGTGCTTGTTTAAAGTATTCAGACTCAGAGTAGCTACAATAATAAGTCAAAATTAGGTCAACACAATTAATAGACAAAATACACTGTAACCCAAAGAAAAAAAGGGAGTGACGTACTTCCTCTTCCTTTCTCTTCTAGGTGGCTCAATCCAATTATCACTGACCAGTTTCTTAAAATCAAGCTTGCTTTCCTCCTTCAAGCAGTCAAGTGGATTCAGTTGGTGGTGGACAAAACATTTACCTAAAACTTCAAATGTACAACACATAACTAAGCGGATGGATCATTTACCTTATCATCATCAAAATCATACAATTCAGCAGCTGCGCAAAAAAAAAGAGGTTAGACAGACAGAGACAGGGAGGGGAGAGAGAGAGAGAGGTGCATACTATCATCCATTTTAAATTTAATGGCATCCTCTGTGAATTTTTTCATTTTCGCGTCAAGCTCTGCTGTTGTCTCTTCTCCTTTAGCTATAATCCGGTCAATATCCTCATCTGTTATTGTGCTGTCCTTGGAACTGAACACCATTTCCGCACCAAATCTCACCATTTGCAACAGATCATCCTTATTGACAGCTGAATAAAAACCCATTAAGAACAAAGATCAGATCAATCCATATCCTATTACCATGGAAAAATCCTTCATCAGATAGCAATGAAAAACAGCCAAAACATACTTTTCTGCTCCGCCAATCGACCTTGTTGAATGACCAAAGCATCCAATGCAAGCTTCTTGTATGCTCTCTCGATCACTTTTTCCTCAATGGTATACTGGAATTTTGTTTGCACCATTCCGTATTAGATACCAAAACTAAAATTGGTATAGTAATATTCTCAAGCCATTATTAACAAACCTCAGTGCAAAATCGGAAAACTTGAACTTCTTTCTTTTGACCTATCCTGTGTGCACGGTCTTGAGCTTGGAGATCAGCTTGTGGATTCCTGCAGACCAATTAGAAGGTTCATCTCCGTGGGTTAAAACAAAGAATAATTTGCGGTCTAACAAAGTGACATACCAATCACTGTCATAAAGAATCACAACATCAGCAGTGGCAAGGTTGATACCAAGGCCACCTGCCCTGGTTGAAAGCAAGAAAATGAACTTCTCACTTCCTGGTTTGTTAAAAGCATCAATGGATGCATCACGATCTTCTCCACCTGTGTTTCCATCTATACGGCAATATTGATACCCTCTGTACATAAGATAATCTTCCAAGATATCCAAAAGCCTAGTCATCTGTAGGATGTTTATATAAGTCAAACAAAGTGAAATTTGTGGAAAACCAATGTCTAACGAGAAGCACATGCTTAGTAAGATCACAAAATCTACTAATATGCAATGTCTAAACTCTTAAAGCCATTCATATCTGCATGGAAATGGGAAATAGTATCACCTGTGAGAAAATAAGCACTCTGGAGTCACGGTCCTTTAGTTTGGGAAGCAATTTATCTAACAGAACCATTTTTCCTACAGTAAATATCAAAAGAGTTGTTAATAAGCAACCACAGAAGTAAGGTTGAAGAATAGAATGCGAATGTGCAAGAAAAAAGAACAAGATGAAAAACATACCTGCATTCTCAACAAGATGGTCACCAGTTGTGTAAGGTGGACCAGGTTCTGCACCTTGGAATAAATATGGATGGTTGCAGCACTTGCGCAACTGCATGGCTATATTAAGCAATCTCTTGCGTTCACCACCAGCATTAATAATCTCCAAATCTTTCTGAAGCAGAGCACGATAGTACTGCTTTTGCATTTGAGACATCCCAACTTTAAGTATTGTCTCCTTTTTTGGAGGCAAACCCTTTTCAACATCTGATTTAAGCCTTCTAAGAAGAAATGGACGAAGAACCTTCACAAAATTTGCATAGCATAAATTATATAGGGCTAATTCAAACACACTAACACTGTTTGGGCATGAGTGTTATATCCCTCACCTTATGAAGCTGCTGAACAACCTCTTGTTGATCGTTTTCACCGAAATTTGGAACCATTCATCGAAGGTCTCAGCAGAGCTAAATATTTCAGGCAGCAAAAAGTTGAGGAGAGACCAAAGCTCATGGAGATTGTTCTGCCACATAGCAAATCAGTCAGCAATCAGATTGAACAAAAAAAGATAAAGGAATGTAAATAAAGATAATTACAGTGGTTGCAATCCAAATCTGAAATGTATGTATAAATACAAAGAAACAGCACTGCCAGGAGAGACCTACCTGAAGTGGAGTGCCTGTGATGAGGAGACGATAATTAGTGTTGTAAAGCCTCATAGTCTTAGACAGAAGAGAGTTCTCATTTTTTATCCGATGAGCTTCATCAATAATAACGTAGCGCCAGCTGAAACGCCTCAGTGCAGTTTTTTCTTTGATTGCCATTTCAAAACTAGTCACACAGACATCAAATTTTCCTGGCTGTAGCAAATTCTCTCTTATATGGTTCTGACCAAACAGAATTGAAGATCAGTAACATGTCAGAAGAAATTATAATGATGATTGAAGAATAGAGATTTGGGACTAACCCTCTCTTCTGGATTTCCTAAGAACTTCACAGCACGTAAAATAGGGCAAAAACGCTGGATTTCCTTTATCCAGTTACCAAGAGTAGACTTTGGTGCCACAACCATGTGAGGACCAGTTATGCCTCTGAATTCATGCAGATAGCCCAGCAGAGAAATTGTTTGAAGAGTTTTCCCAAGACCCTGAATAATGAAATATCATGTCAAGGATAAGGCTAGTAACTTAAATCAAACATAACCACCATACTGATTGAATAAGAGAATAAGAAAGTTTTGGTGGCTTTGGCTTATTGTGAGGTTAGAGAATCCAACATACCATCTCATCAGCCAATATCCCATTGATACCATTCTCATACAGTCGAATGAGCCAATTAAGCCCAGCTAGTTGGTAATCTCGCATTTTTCCCTTTATGCCTGCAAAGCAAGCAAAATGAGAATACAACCATTTAGTAGTTAGCATATTACAGAAGATATTGAAAATATAAAAATCCTAGAAAACTTAAATGCTATTAGATGATTTTCCTGAGAATGTGATTAGAGATATTCAATTCTATTTTCAGGAAATCAAAAAAAGGTTCAGCCTACTTTTCAGGATATAAAAAGATATTGGTGAGAATAAAACAAAGCCCCATCCATTACATCAATAGATATTCATCTTTTAGTTAAAAATCAACACAAAACAAATGCACTACCGATTTGTTTAGACATTGCTGATGAGAGCAAAAAGTCCATAGTCATTTAAGGCAACTAATCTATGTTTGCTTATTAAAAAACACAGTTACAAAAATCAACTATGGGATAATGTTGGTTCAGTTCTCACCTAATCAAAATACAGGATTCAGTTATGCATTTTGAAAGTTAGGTGTCATATGTAATTGTCATTTTATGGACAGGTTACACAATGCTTTTATGACAACAAAGATACCTAGAACGAAAAGAAGAGTATCTTCATATGATCATATCATTTGGTTATTAATATAAAAGAAAGTTGCAAATGTAAAAAATAGTTACACATAATAAGGGAAGGCTTACATGATGGCTGTGAAACCAAACGTGTTCCTCCTGTACCAGCAAGTGCATCTTCCTCTTCTTTGAGGTATTCTTCATCTTCCTCCTCTTCTGTCATCTTTGACGCATGACGCCCCCTACAGTTTGACTCACCTTAGCAACAAATAAATCATAGAACATAGAACAAGACAGATGGAATCCTAAAGTAAATGGAACTACAGCTTATGGCCCTGCATACAAAATAACAGGGAGTGCTCCATATATCATGAAGCCCAAAGCAATTGCTATATAAGGTAAATTGCTTGAATTAACAAATGAATTCAGAACTTAAGCCACAGCTAGAAATTGTAATATAGCACTGCCAAAGTGCGACCCAACACTACTTTCCAGCATCAGATGATTTTTGTACCATTGTCATGAACAAAGATGGGTATTATTTTTAATGATTTTTTAATTTCAACAGAGTTATGCAAGTGCATGCAGTTTCTACTAATCTTCCCAGATGAGCGTACATATTAAATATTATACTGGCACTAACGTTAACCAATATTACCTTCCACGTGGCTTCTTCTCTTTTGATTGGTTTCCTTTCGCAAAGTGGGCAAATATTTCAGTCTGCTGCAGTAGATACTTCAATCGCCCTTCCTTTATTGTTCTGTTAAAAGATAATGTTCAGAACTATGATGAAAATGCAATGTACAGTTGTACACAAAAGAATCAAATGCAAAATAAATACATAATGTGCACATGAGGGCAAATCATGTGCAGAAGGGGCGTTTGTATTCAGGGATTTCTTTAAAGGAACATACTATGTCAGCATCAATGGCAGCATTTTGGGTATCCAATATTTCTTGGATTTTCTGCTTCTTCAATTTCTGGAGTTCCTTGAGCCTGGCTCGCTCACGCTTCCCTACCACTGCACTTCCTGCAGGGTCTTCAGTCTGCAATGAAAAACAGTTAGGTGCAACAGAATGCAAAAAAATTGCAATATCATGTCTGATACAATTCAAGCATTGAAATTTTGCCCAAGAATACACGGAATGAAACCACCTAGGCATCTCATGCATTGCAAGACATGAAGAGAGTAACAACATCCTCCGAATAATAGCTTTTTTCAGTCTAGAGATGGAGATATTAGCTAATCTAATAGAATCTCTAAATTATTGAAGCGGGAAGCAGATAACCATCAACTAAACTAAAATTGATGTAATGGCTATGAATGAAATAAACTAATTTAGTAGCGTAGTAACGCAAAACCAATTTTTTTACTGAACACAAAAGGTCCAATACATATCTAGCTAAACAATGTAGATCGCAGCAACGACCGCAAAAACCTGAAAAACATAAACCATCCGGCTCACATAATTGATGAAATCAGCTCAATCTATACGCCCCCCACCCCAAAAAAAAGTCTTTACATCTCATCCAAACCCTCCAAAAACCAATTCCACCCCTCCAAAACCCTAGCCCCCGCTCACCTCGTCGCCGTCGCCGTCCCCAGCGACGGCCTCGTCGTCCTCGGTGGACTGCGACTCCTCGTTGCTCTCCCCGCCGTCCTCCTCCTCCTCGTCGGCGCCCGCGCCGGTGGTGACGGCTTCGATCTCCTCCTCGTCCACCTCCTCCTCCCCCTCCGCCTCGCCCGCCGCCGCGGGCGCCTCCTCCTCGTCCTCCTCCTCACCAGATCCGGAGCCGGCGCCGTCGGTCTGGTCCTCCTCCTCGCCGGAGGACGAGATCTCCTCGTCGTCGTCGTACTTCACCGGCTTCACCATTGGAGCGAGCGGCGGTGGGGTGCTAGGGTTAGGGTTTGCGGGGGCGATGCGGATTTAGAGTGCGGAATGGGGTTCGTATCGTTTGATCGGGTGAGAGGCGGTGGGGATTCGAAGAGCCTAGCGATTCCGGGGAAAAGGGAGGGAGCGGCTTTATTTATACCGGAGGGCTTGTAGCTGTAGGAAGGCTATTTTGGCGACTTGCAGTTTGGTCTGCTGCGTCTTCCGTATTTCTACTGAAAAATACTGGAAAATGGTATATTCTGATAGTATATCGATCTAGCGTTGGATTCGATGTCTATGGCCACCGGATGGCCACCTCTGGCACTGTCTCCTTATCTTCTTCAACTTCGATGTTTTTCTCCCCTTCTCTTTCACCTTTGACTTCGGATCTGCTGATGGAGGATTTATGGTGGCCCTCGGACATAGAGGGAGGCCCAGGAAGTTGTGAGTGATGATGGTGGTACACTAAATATTAGGTTGGGTAAGATAATAGATACAGAGGAGATGGTAAAGCGGCCAAGCAACGAGGTCACCGTTGGCCGCTAGTGGTGGATGAGGAGGTAGGGGAGGTGGAGGAGATATGCGGAACTACTCTAACATTGGAGAAAAGAGGGGAGAGGAGCGGTTGCATCGATTCGTGAGAAAAGAGAGAGAGAGGGGAGGGGAGCAACGACAAAGGGGACCTATGCCATCAAGATGGCATCCCGATGATAAAATGTGCGATAGTAGTTCTCATTTCTATTTATCCGTCGTGGATCTAGAATCTAGAAATTAATTGATGTGGATTTGGATTCCAATTGGAAGAAATCTTATTTATATGTGTGATCGTCATATTTTACTACATGTGTGTTTGGTTAAATACATCTTACACTTTACATAATTACTCTCTCTCGTCACAAATACATATTGTTTTAGACCTTGATATAGTCTTAAAATGTAATTTTTTATCACTAATTTATCTTATAATATATTTAAAAATTCCATTAAAATTATAATATTATGAAAGTACTTCCCAAGACATACATACATGCATGTATGCATACATACATACATGATTTTTATTTATCTAACATAAAATTTTTAAAATATATCGATAGTCAAAATTTCAAGATTTGACTGCACACATCCTAAAACAATGTATATTTATGACTAGAGGAAGTATTTCCTTTTGATATGCTGAACATTTGGTCCATTTGTAATGAAATGAGATTAGGCTACGCCGTAAATCTCTAAAAAGGATTACTTCTACTTGAGAAAGAATAGAGTTAGCAAATTCTCCATATTTGGAAAATTATTCTCCAGATCGACAAATTCTATTTGAGAATTCGGGATTGGTTAGGATTGAAGGTAAATACACTATGCCCCTATTTTTCAAAGTTGCTTCCTGTATCATCGTGTTGAGCCGTAAGAAATACTTTTGAAAGCTAGCCAAAAAAAAGTGAGTATCAAATTATAAATAGCCATTTGCCAGCATTTGGACAACAAAAGACCCTTCGTGTGAATAAAGAAATCTCACGACCAATCGGTGCTAGAATAGTGAGACATGAAGGCCCTATATTCTATTGATTTTTATTTAAAAAATTAAAATTTAATATGAATATTTAATTTTTCGAAACAGTTTCTTCACTTTTCTTGATATTGTCTAGTTTTAAAAATAAGATAAATGGTCACGGATATATCATTTACCCTATCCCTCTCGTTTCTGTCATACGTATGCATCTCTCTCTAACTTTTTGTATTGATCACTTTTTTTAAAAAACTATTTTTTTTAAATATTACTATTTATTTTTAACAAAAACTATTAGCAAAACTAATACAAACGCCCAAAGGCAAATACGTTTGTGTACGTGTGGTAATGAACGTCTGACGCCATCGAACGAAATGCCAATGTTTTGGGGGGCCTATACGAAAAGAGTTACACGAAATGAAATTCTCCGAGCACGAGCGCGAGGGATTCTTCTGTGGACCTGATCCGCCATGCACCCTGCTTACTGGGTCCCAGATCCAGGGTGACCGCGCCATGGCGTACGACGGACCACGCGTACCAAGCTTATTCGGCAAAGGGAAGTGGAAGTGGCTTCGTTCCCGCCAACGAGGCGGGCATGGGTTTGAGGCCTCCCGCCGCCTTTGGGTTTGGGTCCGGACCAGAGAAAAGGCAGTCGGTTCATCCGTGCCCAGAATTCTTTTTGGTTTACGCCTTATTATTTATAACTTCTCATAAATAAATAAATAAAATAGTTTCTCTACTGTTATTTTAAAGTGATTTATCAAAATAACTATTTTAAAATAATTTATCAGCATTTAATTTATTTATATAAGAGTTTACATTAAAAAATATAAAATATCGGTATAAACCGTAGTAAAAAAACACACCCATTAACTTACTTTGCAGGCCGATCGATGGTAGTACTTGGATTAAGTTGACAGTGTTTCCCTCTCGGGCGCGACATCTGGGTTACTCGGATTCCAGGCGTCATTGGTCCCCATCACGCCGAGCATCATTTAATTTGAGGTGCCGTGCGCGACCAAGCATGCAAATCACAAGCAATGCAAATCTAGATTTTTTAAAATAATATATTTTTATTTAAAATTACATAAATATATCCGTATGAAAATTTTTACAGGAATAACCTTTAATCATCTAACGGTTGGACGATTAGAACCTCTCACCTAACGGTCGCGCAACATGCAGCCAATCCGTGGCCCGTTAGACAAGAGGTTGCAGTTGCCCAACCGTTGAGCGTCTAAAACTCCAGTCACCGAACGGTTGAATGACTGCAACTCCAGTCGTCTGACTGTTCGATGACTGCAATTTTAGCCTATTTTTACGCAACTGGCCTCCCAACCGCGTATGAGGATATATGACAATTGTTATAGGTAGGTAACATGTATCAAATTTTATATATAAGTTGTATTTTTGGGGAAAAAAGAGAGGTAATGTTGGTTGATGCATTTGTGATTTTTGTATATTATGAATGGTACAAAATATGTTAGATACGCAATAACATTTTACGATCGTCGTATGCTATTGTAGTGCAAGAAATTTTGTGAATTGTTTTAGAACGATTGACATAGTAACAATTGGTAAATACGATGGTAAGTGATATTGTGATGCAATCGGGAATTCATACATGAGGAGATTTTTTTCATATTATTGGATTCTTTGCTATACCAATAATTGATTGCGAAAAGACAATAAGATGTGTTTTACGAAATAAAATAGACTTCATAATAAATGGGAATAGCACGATGCGTAAGGTTTGCCTACATGCATAAGAAAGAGTATCATGCACGATGCACCAAACCGAACTACATCTATGATACATATGCGTCTTTTTGAAATGGAAATAAATTCAAGCTTCGAGGGAGCAGAGCAGAACGGCCCGACCTACTGCGTGGACCGGGGCTATTTTTCCTTCCTTGCGAGTTCTGCGTTGAACTCATCGGCAGTCTCATTGTCCTTGTTCGCCATCTCTCTCTTTTTCTCGTGCTCCCTCTCGCAAGCATTGCACTCCCTACGTGTGCACGTCTCAAAATAAGCTTTCATTTCGCGACGTGTACACTTGGCTTGCTCATCGTTGCGACGCTCTCCCTCGCGGTTCTTGTAGGCCCTTTTGACATCCTACTCCTCGAAGTCAAGAGTCTACTAGTCATATAGGTAGATCTCCAGGTCGATCCACTTGCGATAGCCACATAATGGTTCCAGGACTATGGGTAGATAGGAGAGGTTGTTAGTGCATACTTTAAAAAGAGAAATAGATGGGAGAAGTAGTAATCCTTACTAGCTATCGATAGGTGCTCATATCCCGACGGTGGTTGGGATAGCCACATGAGTAGTTTGCACAACTCAGTAACGCATACCAAGCTGAGTCGCTACTTAGACTTGAAGAACTTGTATGAGTCCTTGCACCAATAGAGAGGGGCGTCTTTCTCTCGGGCAGGTGTTGCGGCGAACACTCGGTTGGAATGTTCAGGACGGGATTGCTACTACAGGGGCCATCATTGTGGGGAGCTAACCTCCTAGCATGATCCACTTGTTCGGCCCGGGTCGCAATAGCCCTTGCTTGTTCGTCACGGCCGCAGCAGACCTTGATAGTTCACGTGTCTCTTTCCATTGCTTTATCATATTGTCCTATTGCTTCTTTTGCCTCTTGTCCATCTCGACGTGGTGAAGCAAGCTCTGGTGTAGCATTGAGTTTGATTGTGTAGTGTTATCTCCAAAATCTCTTCCACCATCTTTTATAAGCCAAAGGGTTGGCATGGTGTGGTGTGCAAGGTAGTGTATTGCCCCACCTAGTATTGTTACTGTGCAAAGCTGTTGCATCTGGGCTTATCATTATGGAAAGATGCCCTGTCTGATTTTATCACTGTATAAAGCTACCCAGTGTGGTCACTACAGAGAGCTGTACCCTGTGGTCTTGTCGCTATGCAAAGCTAGCCCGTTTGGTTTTGTTACTACGGTAAGCTGCACCCTTCGGTCCTGTAACTACGCAAATGTGGCCCGTCTGATCTTATTATTGCACAAAGCTGCTCCATCTGGTCATGTCACTATGCAAAGTTGTTCCATCTGGTGCAATGACTGCGAAAAGATGTAGGGAGCTGTCACGTCGTGGTTTGCTTAGGCACATTCCACCAGTAGGCATGCACGGAGAAGATTGTACCATAGTACTCTTCCCTGTTGTCCACGATTTTGTGCGATGCCCTAAAGTATGTAATCTAATGGTTTACGTGTCGATACGGTTGCCATTTATTGAGTTTACTATTCCAGTGGTGCGTTACATGCATTGAACTAGGGAGTCGACATGGATCGAACAAACGGACATCATAAAAAGGAGTACAAGTAAGAACGCAACAATGTCACAGTCATCACATAGTAAGTAAGAAATGAAAATATTACAGGAATGGCAAAAGCACACTTAGCACTAGACCTCCCAACAGCTCCCCTAGCACCCCCTTCATCGCCACCCTATCTCCCTCCGGCTCCTCGTCTGCGTCTGTGTCCGTGTCCTCCTGTATGGCCCCGCTTGGCTGTCTTCCTCAGCGCTAGGTGTCGGGGCCCCGACAAGGTAAGAGGCTCAGGAGGCCTACATGTACGAGGCCTCAAAGCCAGAGGTGTGGACAACAGTGCTGCCTGTGTGGCTACTAGAGCATCAGTGAGCTGCAACCCAGAGAGAACATCTAGAGGTGTGGGCTGAGGTCTCAAGCATGTCGCCTGGTCGCCCAAATCCGCAAAGTACCGGTCTGTATCCTCCTAGCTAGGGGAGACCCTAAACACCTCAGCAGGCATGATACCTATAGTGCAAAAGCATTAGTTTGTCAAGTAAAGGGATGGAGAAAATAAAAGGAGGTACAACGTACCCTCGGCTAGCACCATGGCATGGTCAAAGCCATCCGAGGGACATATGGCACCTCGTATGCTCCCTATGTGAGGAAGCCAGAGTAATTTGAAGGACACACAAACTGCTGCGCTGGCGGTGTACGGACCCTTGCCCAAGCTGATCCCCAAGCCTCGTCAGGGCGAGGTGGTGTCGGATATGCCTTGGCCGACCCTCTAGCCTCGTCAGGGTGTAGCGGACGTGGCCACACAGAACCTCCCGCATGGTGTGATGCCAAACGGGATGGCGCCCGCAGACGCATGAAATGTGTAGTAGGTGTTACCGTGCCGACCTTTGAGAGCCGATTGCACGACAACAGTACGATGACACGTGCACAACTAGCTTGCACACAGCAGGTGAATTGGACCATCTTCTCACATGTGAACTTGACACCATCGGCGATCTTGTCCCCCATGGTGCTAGTGTCCTTGCAAAGCGCAACATCGACGTCAACCTACAAGAAAAACACAAAAGGGTGAAACCTATTTGTGAGATTGCTAGAAGCGATGATTTAGGAATATGATGTAAAGTACTGTGATGTGAACATCTCGGGCGAGGTATGCGGGGTACATGTCGGTCGGTGCTGCAACATGTGGTATGGGTGAGTCAACGACATGTATCAGCCTGATACATGTTCAAGCAGCGTACCAGCGAAAGTACTCATTGTACACGCTATGGTCATACGGGGTGTTCTCCTGCACACATTCGTGTTGCGCACCCTCCCATTGGGCTATCCATGCCTCCATCCTCGCCGTCTAGTCTGTCCCACATTTTACTCCCTTCCTAGAGTGCATGTAGGAGGTAAGATTTGGTTAGAAGTCATGCAATGAGACAATAGTAAAATGAGAGACATCTGTGGCGGTAACTCACGCGTGGATGTTATTAAGCATAGGTAGCCCACCTGGTACTGAAACAACCTAGCATAGGCCAAACTAGCACATGACACAACGCGTTGCGTAGTTCTCTACAAAGATGTCGAACACGAGCTTCCTCCGCATCATCTAGAAAGCCCGATCACGCCAACACAGCGAGGACAAGCCTTCAAGAGTGCGGCTCTCCAGTGCCTCAAGGGAGTAGGGTCCCAGTGCACATCATCGGACGTGATCCGGACGAACTCCGCCTGTGTAACTTGAACGTGCACGAACTATACCTGGAAGGAACACCAGCTGTTACACAGGGCGATCCATAATATGAATGAATTAATTACAAGTGAGACTACGTACCCGCCTATGGCAACAGGGAGAACCCATCGTAGGCCGATCCACCTCGCCTCCCAGTTACATCTCTACCCTGTACGGAGTGGTGTCCTCCAACATGGACCGTCCGAGGCTGAAGTGCTCGAACAACCATAACTAAGTTCACTTTGGTCCTCTCGCATGCGTCGCACAAGCCACGATAAGTCGCGACAAGTGCGGTCAAACCCCAACTAATGTGGGGGGCCTCCCCGTCGGCGATGGCCCTAGTGTAGGTAATGAGCCGCATGTCGACGGTGTTGCTGTAGCTATTGATGAAGAGCACCCAACCAAACAACCACAATATGTAGGCCTCCAGGTGCCGCAATACCTGCTGCTCGTCCACGGCTGGGTCCATCCGCTCCACTTGAGTACAATGAAAATGTTTGTTAAGACCATACTGCGAAAATGCAAACACAACGAATCAAACAGTAAGGCCTCAAACACATACCTAGAACTATGAGAGCCACAAACGATGGGCGTGCGTCCGACTTGACGGAAGATGTAGTACTCCTTCGCGGCCCCAGGTGGAAGGACTCCTTGGAACCTCGCCAGTAGGTCTGCACACCAGTTGGCCAAGGCCTCTGGTAGGAAGGTAGCAGCTCCGGTGATAGGAAGGCCGAGCAGTAGGGAGACGTCCAATATAGGGGCCATCTCCTCAAATGGGAAGTAGAAAGTGTATGTCTCCGGCCACCACTAGTCCACCAAAGCTGTCAGTAGGCAGCGGTCAAACAGGAAGCGTCGCGACCGCTTCGCGCCGTCGTCCTAGCCCGCAGCTGGTGGTAGACCGCCCTCGTTTATGGCCTACACCATCTGGACGAGAGGTAGTAGTCCAGCATAGCTCACAACGAGACTTGAATATGCAAATTCGGACACTCTGTGTATACTGCACACTAATCCAGGATCACGTTAGTGCACACAATATAACATAGATGAAACATCGACCATATACACGATAAAATAAGGGAAAACTTAAATATTACTAATTATCAAATTACAACCTTATGGTCAAGCTTATAACTTACTAGCCTGAAGAGCTTAAAATCTAGAGCGAAAAACATGAATAAGCGTTGAAGCCATTCGACATGCCCACAGGCAATCAACTAGGAAGCGAAGTTCTAATCCATGAAGTTGTCGAAGTATCCTTCCTCTGGTACCTCCTACTGATATGGCTCCTCCTCCTCAACTAAGCAACAGTGGGCATAAAGCCATGAATACATTGGTATTTAGCAAGTCATTTGTAACAAATGGATACAATATAATATTCAAGACTCAATGGATGGTTGAAAGGTTAATATGCAGAAAGCAATATTTTAAAGTAAATACTGTAAATAGATTGAAAGCGAACTTTAAAGAAAAATGATAATAAGTAAATATTCAATATAATTGATTAAACCACTTGTGAACCTCCCATTCACAAGCTAAACCATCAGTGAACTAACTATTCACTTTCTGAAAATAACCGACCAAGTTTTTATTAAAACTCTACCCTTGTATGAAATCTCCAAGCATTGTCTATAATTGGGGACACAGCTATTCGAATAGTTTTACATTCTGTAGAGGTTGCATAACTGTACCCACACGATGTGATTATTCTCACATTAAAGAAAATACAACAAGTTCTTTATAAAGTTCAAACTCAACTCAATCCCGCCCGCTAGGATTTCGCCTCACACCCCCCTTGCGTCTCATGAAAATCAGTAACCATGTTCATCACAATGACGAGATTGAAATTGAAATATCCCAAATTAATCAGTTAGGTCTATCCATACTAGACATTGGTTTGCACTGTAAGGTTTAGATCAATAGCGCACAAAGTTAAGTCCTTAGTATTACTCAGCCAAGACTTCCACATCTCTTGAAGTGAATCCACACTCCTCCCTTTACTGCACGATCACTCGCCCAAGTGAAAACTAATTTTGTATAACCAACATCAATGACACACCAATATCATGGCAGAAAAATTTTTATAATTGTGGATCAAACCAAGATTCACTGTGGCTCCAACCACGATTGAATATCTCATTAAGTCAAATTAATTAATTGATCACATGTGATGACGAATCCTTCGAACTATAAGCATGGCTAAGCATATTAATCGTACCACTTATGTGACAACTAGTATGGTATCACTAAATAATTTTTCAACCTATGGTGATAATGGCAACATGATATTCAAGGTATCAAGGAGGGATTAATTAATCGCGACGGAAACTATCAAGTACATGGATTTGTAATAAAATAGCGATGCAAGATAATTTGAAAAAATAAATAATTAATAGATGAAAAATTAGGTTCAACGTGATCAAAGAACACGACTTGCCTTGGCCTTGCCCAGCTAGGAACTCTTGATCTTCTAACGATACTCCTGCTCCTTCGAAAATGTGATCTAACAAGAGAGAAAACGACTGAGGCATAAAAATAAATTCAAATGAACTCTAAAAACTTCAAAACTAGAACTAAAAGATAGAGCTTAATTTTAGATGAATTTAAAAAAATAACGGGGTCAATGGGAGTTAGGATAGAGGAGAACGAGCTCTTAGAAAATTAATCTACGGAAAATGCTGGAAAATAAGAAAAGTTACTGTGTTGTGAATTTGATGCACGAAAAGGCTGGTCTATGGTGGACTCGGTAAATGGAACAATGCACAAACGGTTGCGATGCTGACGTGGCAGCTAGGGCTAACATAGGGCTAACACGTGGCACTAGGGCTACGTGGATAGCTGACGTGGCATGTTGACGTGGTATCTGGGATGGCTCGGTGCTGACATGGGACTGACACATGGCACCTTGGGCTGATGTGGCGCTGACGTAGCTGCTGACTCGGCTAGATCTAGCTCACGGGTCTGCGAAATAGTGGTGGCTGACAGGTGGGGTCAGCTGGCAGTGGCTCGGCTCACGGTAGACGCTGTCTATGGAGGAGGTGAACTAACGCAGCGCGCAGGTGCAGTGTGATGTCGCACGATCTGACGGCGAGGGGTGTGCCACATGGTAGGATCTCAGTCGTCAGTGTAGATCTGAGCGGACGGTCGAGGTGGGGGATCGGACGGTCTGAGAGACGATGTGTGACGCGGTACGGGTCGTGAGGTGATGGTTCGACGCGTGAGGGGTCGTGGGTGCGCATGCGGATCGACAAGCGGCACTGCGGGGTCATCCTGGATGGCGCAGACGGTTATCATGGTGAACTCCGGTAACCGAGCTCCCGGCGACTGCAATGGCGACAGTGGTGGCTACGTGAGAACGGTGAGGTAGACGAGCGGCTTGGGGTGCGGGAAAGCGAAGACAGGCGTGGCTTTTATGTGCAGACATTGAGGGAGTCCGGGACGGGAGCAGAGGGAAGTTCGCAGTGGAAACGGCGCATGGCGCGGTAGAGTTCGGGTTGTGCACGTGAACCGAGGACGCATCGAATCGAACTCATCGCGGCAACGATGATGAACAGTGCCTGACATTGCGGATGCGCGATGCGTGGCTGAGCTGGGTGATCGAACAGTTGTTTGAGAAAGAAAGGAGGCACAGTAGCTGGCCCGCTAGATGGAGGACGCGTGTCCCCGATCGGAATCTAGCGGACGTAGAGCGGCTTAGCTCAGATGGCTGACACGCGACAGAGGGGGAATTGGGCGGCCGTGGGAGAATGGGCCATGATGAACAGTGCTACGTTGGCCCAACACTATTCATAGGATTTTTAAGGGTTTTCTTTTTTGAAATTCAAATAAAATAAAAGGATCTCTAGAAAATAGCAAATAAACCCAAAAAATTCTAAGAAAATTCCTTGAGATAAAAGGAACCCAAATAAAATATTTTTAGCACATGTTAAAGTTTATTTTAATCATATTAAATCTTTTTATTTAAAGAAAATTTATTTTAAGCTTTAATTAATTCCAAAAATCCAAATAATGAATTTTGTCTTGAAAGCTTCAAGAAGGCTATGAAATTTAGGATGGTACAGCTTAACCTGCAAAACAAAAAATGGTCAGTATGCAACCTACGTATGATGAGAGGACAACAACACTGGAGTGCAAACCTGGCTGTCCAGCGTAGGTATTGCCTCTAGGCTACCCGGGGTGTGCGCATGTGGACCACCCTCAAGTCAGTCACCTCCTCCGCGCTCCCTGGAGGCGGGATACGGTGTGATGCGCAATGTGTCCTATCGATGCGCTGATCCAAGAGCCTGTAAGGCTAGTCCACTCTGCGAACATCACGAGCCATACCTACAAAATAACTTCAAGCTAGCATTTATGAGGGGAAACATTGAATGTAAAGTAGTAAATATCACTTGTAAATAAAATGAACAGAACAATACTAGGTTACCAGAACAGTACTGAAAATGGGGAAATAGCACAACAATTGTACAAATGATACATCAACGTACGTTACAGTTACTATGGTAGTACAAATATCAAATGTACCAACTAACCAAGTACATAATACAATCTACAATAATTTGTAATCTTGAAACCATTTTGTGGACTCAGACAACTGGTAGCGAAAACCATGCCTACGTGCCTACTCATTAGCAGGTGCCTTGCATCATCTAGCTATGTGGCCCTCCTGACTGCATCTACCCGTATCATTGGTAATACGACGGCTCTGCCGTCGACCCTTTCCACCCTTCAACATGTCAACAATTAGAATCCAGGTCTTCCCTGTAATATCCAGGGTGGCGAAGTTGCCCACAACCCTAAACCCCTAAGCTCGCCACACCATGCCTGCATCACCCTCTTCTTGAAAAAGTACTCAGACATGATGTTTGAATGATCCATGCCCATAGTCCCGCATGCGGCGAAGACATAAGAGCATAGCTTGTGTAATAGCTTCATCTTGTTGCTCGAATACCTAGATTCATTTACATGATCTCTAAGGCATAACTCGTGGGTGATAAGAGAACAAGTCGTCCCAAATTCAGCTCTTCCTAGAGGAGTACATCAAAACGATGCTCCCTATTGCCCATCACATGCACCGAATGCAATTGGGTCTTCTCTATCTTCGCCTCTATGTATGCTATAATCTTCGAGTAATACATTGTTTGTGGGTTGGCTACATAAAGTGTGGCATTTGCATGCCTCTTCCTGAACTAGCTGATTGTGCTATGCAGAACACCTTCCACGATGGCAACGAGGGATTGAGAATGAAGGCCCCCTGAGAACCCAGTTGTACACCTCAGCAAGGTTAGTAGTCATTATGTCGTACCTCTCAATGTCCATGTCATGCAGCAGGGACCACTTCTCCAATGGCTCAGCCTCGATCCACTGCAAGAAGCAATTGATGTTTCGCAAGCTCCTCCTCCTCAGACCAGCTGTGTTAGGTTCACCCAGTGTTGTGAGGCATTCGAGTTGTGCCGCCTAGGCATGGCAAGTGCCTTATTCCTTTCATTGACGTGCTTCCTATTGTGGTAGTCCAATAGTGCCCATAAAGCATCAAATTTTCACTTCTGGTTCTGCATAGCCACCTCTTGAACAACTTTATCAATGGTTGCTTCGGGAACTGCCTAAAGAAGTTGTCCCTAATGTGGTGAATGCACCATCTGTTATGCATATCCGGCCTAGGAAAAGGCTCCTCGGGGTCTGCCTAAAGTTTTCTTATGGCCTTCACCATCTCGGTGTGCCGATAATGGATTACACATACACCAGAGCGAGCACCGACAACTCCAATCCTTACATATCGAAGGAACCACAACCAACTATTGTAATTCTCACTTTCCACGAATGTGATGGCCAGGGGAAGAATTTGATTGTTGTCGTCAACGCCAATGACCATAAGGATCTAGCCCTTGTATTTGCCAATCAAAAAGGTCCCATCAATTGAGATCACAGGAAGCATTTGCTTGAATGTCTCGATGCATGCACCGAATGCTAAGAAGGCCCTCTACCACATCGCAAAACCTGGCAGCATTGTAGATGGCTTGTCCTTCACTACAGTGTACGTGCCCGTATTCCTGTCCTGTAGAACCTGGAGCATACAAGGAAGGTTGTCGTACGCCGCCTCGAAGAACCCAAACCATTTTTTCAAAGCCTTTTGCTTCGCACGTCACATATTTGTGTAGGTAATCTTGTACTTGAATTGCTTCTCGATAGCTACCAAGATATGCGTAGCCTCAATGTCCTTCTTCTCCACTATCTCTCTATACATCAAATTAGCTACAAACACGGACGTTAGGTTATGATGTCTCGGCAAAACACTGCTGAGAATACAGGAGTGCGGCTCCACCTTCAAGACAATCTAGTGACTCTCGTACTTCGGTCTACGTACGTGCACCTTCCAAGGATAATCGGCCTGCTCGCTCTCCATTTGATGCAATATGTACTCCCTATGCTCCCCTTCGTCAGCCTGTCCTGCAGCCTTACCATGCCGTGACCCTTCTTCCTCTCCACCTGTATCGCATCGGCCTCGTCACGACTAACTTTCTCAGCAACCTCCGTGACACGGGCCTCCAGGCCCTCTTAACCAACATGCTGGCCGCTCGAGTTGCTCGCACCACCCAGATGATAGCCGTCGCCACGACGCCGGTAGCCTCGCACAAACTCCTTCCACGCAGCAGTGCATACCAATGTTCTCAACTCCCATCTAATGTCCGTGAGAGATCGGCTCCAAAACCCTTGTATGATGACGCTATACATTTTAGGGTCCAAGGAGAAGCTGCGGGTAAGCCAGTGCATGATATCTGCGATTCCAGCATTCTCGTCGTTCGGGTGTACCAGAGTGGTTTGCGCAAAACTGCTCAAGTCAACATCATTCGAACCTCCACGAACAATACCGACACCATAATGCACTTTCAATGTAGTGGGTATCGGCATTACTAATATCTGCCTGCAAATATTTTCAATTTTACAACTAGTTAAACCGCATCGCACATTATGAAAGTACTATCTGTACTGTAATTTACTTTTTGTACGATCATTTGCCTATCATGACCAACTACACTACCCTCATAGCGTAAACCATCCTCATTCGCACTGACATCACTCCCTTTCCTTCGACCCAATATGCATCAACTCCTTATCGGCTCTCACATGCACCGATGTTGCTCTTCTCCTGCTTCTCGCGCTCTCTCCTACTATAAATAATTCCTAATTGGTTTGACAATTTACACGTGATTTTTCAATGTACTACTGACATTATATTCATTTGTAATTAATCATAAATGTTACTAATAATGTTTTGCACAAAAGAAACTATTTACTTTGTATAAAAGTATTGACTAAATTTTGAACAACCATAATTTTCTAGGGACTACATTTTGTAGAACTACAATTTTCTACGGATGTTAATTTGCTACGCATGCTAATTTTTTATAACTATAATTCTCTACAGATGCTAATTTTCTACAACTATATTCACTAAATTTTGTACAACTGTAATTATCTACGGATGCTAATTTTGTATAACTACGTTGACTAAATTTTCTATGACTATTTACTTCACATCAAAGTTGTACCATTCTTTTGTACTGCTATGATTTTCTACTGATTCTAGTTTTACACCAAACAAACTATTTCAAATAAAAAATTAACTATAACATAGAAAAAATTTTACCTCGCACAAGTAGCGGAACCTCTCCCCTCCCCTCCTCTCTCCTCTCTTCTTCTTCTTCCCTCTCCTCTTTTCTTTCTTTCCCTTCCTTTTCTCTCTCATGCGGATGAAGGGAATGGCCGGGGCTTGGTCGTGGGCCAATTTATACTACGTCCAGTCGTCCAATGGTAGGGCGATAGGTCCTAGTCGCCCAACTATTGAGCAACTGCAATTATGTCACCCAATGGTCCACGGACTGCTTGCGTGTCACGTGGTTGTTGGGGTGAAAGGTTTCTGTCGCCAAACGGTTGGGCGATTGAAACCTATTCCTACAAAAAATTTGCGTTGGTACATTTCTGTAATTTTGAATAAAAAAGGGATTATTTAAAAAAAATTCACAAATCGACATGATATCTACTCTTTTTATTTGAAACAATTGTGGCCCTGAGCTTCTAACTTTTTAATTTCATCTTTTTTGATTTTAGGTTTTTTTTGCCTTTTCCATATTTCTTTGCATTGTCTGTGGTGAGATAACTTTTTATTATTTTAAATTTAATTACACTGAAAGGCTCACAGCGGCTACAGTGCAAAAAAAGGTCCAAACTGTGAAAAAAGCTAAAAGCTCACAACAAAAAACTGAAATGAACACTACCATAGGCTTGATGTCGATCTTATTGGTATTGTCTTTTATTTGTGACTTCTATTCACAAAAGCAAAAAAAAAATGATTTTTTCAGCTTCTAAAAGCCGCTTTTTCGGCTTTTCTACGGTAACTAGTTTTCAAACAAATTGTTTTTATATATGGGATCTACAAGTTAATTGTACTACACACTATAACAACTTTATTTATATCGGTCAAAAGCACACACGAGTTTTTGTTACTATGTAATCTCTCTCACAAATAGCCCAAAAGCCATAAGCTGCAGCCATAAGGCGATGCTAAAAAGAATAGGCTCGATAATACAAACACTGGCTTTTGAAGTGGTTTCATCACTCCTCTTGTTACCGTCTTGTCCCGGGGGTAAGACATCAGCAAAAGGTCAATACAAATGCCCTAGTAGTAATGTAAGCCTTGGCATCTAAATTGGCCATGTTCATTAGTATGATAAAAATTTTCTCTTCGCAACAACCTGATAATAATCAAAGCAAATACAAGCATAAGGTCTTGTTCTTTTCAGCTTATGGCTTATGCAACAGTAACTAACTTTCGGTGATCAAGAAATTGGGCTAGGCAGCCGCCCAGACACCGTGTAGGCGCTGGGCGGTGGGGACTCCCAGGCCTTAGGCAGTAGTCGGCTGAGTGGGTGGCTAGGTGGGGAGGTGGTTTGTGGTGGTCAAAGTCAGCAGAAAGCGGCCTCAGCACAGTGGTTGGTCGGGTGGGCGGGGTGGCGCCCAGGCGGTCGTGTCGATCGACTAGGTGCGCAAGCCGGAGAAGTTGGGTAACATATGAGGAGGAGGGGAACAGAGGGGATTACCACTTTGGACTTTTGGAGTCGAGGCGTCTCACGCATTAGGTTTTCATCACACACGCGACAGGTCTGTCGCCGTCAATTCACCGGATTCCACGTCGCTAGTTTGCGCCACATCGCCATCTCACCGGATTCTGCATTGCCCAGGTACATTTCGCCTCCCCTTCGCGGTCTTCTCTGCCTTCCCTCTCGTTCACCGTCTTCCATCCTCTCATCCACCATCTTCTCTACATCTCCTCCACCCGGTGGCACTCCCGGCTCCCCTCTACAACTCTGCCTCCCCTTCACATCTCCGCCTCCCCTCCTCGGCTCTGCTCCACCCCGCATCTCCGCCTCCCCTCCGTATCCCCGCCTCCCTTCACGGCTCTACTCCGCTCCACATCTCCACCTCCCCTCCCCATCTCCGTCTCCCCTCCGCGGCTCTGCTTCGCTCCACGCTGTGACTTTAGAGGGCAGAGATGGCTAGGGCATAGAAGGCGCTGGTAGCCCGGTAGTCGGTGGAGAAGGTGAGAAGCAAAGATGGCGAGGGAGGAGTGCCCGAGTGGAGGAGTGGGGCGACTGGCGAGAGAGAGAGACTATGTCTTATGAACTTGTTTTATATTTTTAATTTATCTATGTCACTATGTGGCTATGTCTTATTGTCTTGCAGCTATTTCTTATTTATTTCATTCTTTTATACTTATGTATCGTATTATCCACATACCAAAAATCTTATGTATTGTGTAATTCTTAATGTGTAGGTTTATAATTACATGAAGCATTTACATCAAGAATTTATATCAAGTGATAAAGTTTCCATCATCATCTATCAAATTACAACATTATAGGTTACTCCTGGTAATAATATTTTTCCTCCAAACATCACATGTGTCTTGATAATGCCTGTAGCGCACCATGCCAAAGTCGGCTGCCTAGGCCCCGCCTAGTCTCTGCCTAGGCGGCCTAGACGCTAGGCCCCTTCTTGCCGCTCGCCTAGCGCCTACTTGAACATTGCTAATTTTCAAACGGAGCGTCTTTTCAAGACGGGGTCTACTAGTTTATTGTATTAGACACAGTATTGACTTTAGTTATACTGGCTAAAATTGCACGTGACTGTCTCTCTTCGTAGTCTCTCTTGCGAATAGTTAGAATTCAAAAGTCATAAGTCACAGCTGAAAAGAATACACCCTAATTCTTCATTGACATGGAAGCACAACATATAGAAGCTCACAACACACAAGAGCACATCGAATTACAGCAAATTTGTTCGAATGAATGAAATGAAACAATTTTTAGAATAGAGTAAAATGGAACAACAAATGGACATATACTTAGTTCCACCCCCCCCAAAATGCACATACTTGGAGAGTTGTAACTAAAGCGGAACCAGGCTACAAGTGGAATTTGGCCTTATGCATGAGGAGTTGGTTCCTCAGGACAGTTAGGAGTTGCCTTCTTTAGGAGTCAGTACTTGGTCCAGGTTGCATGAGGATGCTGGCTTGAGTAAGGAGAGCCTAGATGTATCAAAAACTCCCCGCCTTGTGCAAGTCACTCCATGTGTGCCTTGACGTATTCAGACAGTCAGTGGCGAACCTAGGAAAAAAATAGCTAGGACGGAGTTAGACATGAGTGAAGCCATAACTACAATTCAGATGAAAAAATAGAAGTAGCAACTACAATTCGCATATAAACATGCGTAGGTATAGGGTATGTTTTTTGCGGCTTCTAAAAACGGCTTTTAGTTTTTGCTACAGTACCTAACTTTCAAACGGAGAATTTTTTAAAGATGAGATCTACAAATTAATTATAGTACATGTTAAAAGTCCAACAATTGTATCAGCCAAAATTGCAAGTGAATATCTCTCTCTCCATAATCTCTGTCGTGAATAGTCCAAAATTCAAAAATTTCAGCCATAAGCTATAGCCATAAGCCAAAAATGAACAGGCCCAAGGGTAGGGCATTGAAGCTAAGTGTGAGTATGGTTAGTAGTCAAAACACTACTTATGTTTCCTGAGATGTATGTCTCCATTTTAGTGAGACTAGTGCTAATGAACACGTATATGTGTGTGGGTTAAGACGTGCACGTGGAATGTGTGTCACGTAGTACTTTTCAATTTCACCCTGTTAGCTCACCACTAGCCTAGTAGCCACTTGCTCCTCACCCCATTCCCTTGCAAGTTGAAGCTCCCACCATTCGTGTGATGACCAATGTAACATCAATTAAGCAGCCATGCACCCATGGCCATCCTTCTTCTAAACACCTTCTCCTCTAGGACCGCTACCAATCCAAAGCTACCCTTCTTCAAATGCACTCCTACACAACAAACAAGAGGTAGATGGACGCCTGTTGTTGGAGGGGTTCATAGGTGCTGGTGTCTGGTTTGAGGTAGTAAATGGTTCTCTTGATTGCCCATGACCTGCAAAAAAAACTGCAAAATTTCCTTTGTTCCTGCATTGACGTCCTTGTACCTCTCTTAAAGTTTTACAAGCAAGATGAAACAAGCGAATGACAGAATTGCATTCCTTAAAATCAGGTGTATCCTGAATTTCATGGCTTAGACCTCTAAAAAATCTAGCCATCTTAGCATGTTCTTTTTGGCTGCGGCTTATGACTTTTGGCTAAAATTTTTGAATTTTAGCTGTTTACGACAGAGATTAGGGAGAGAGAGATACTCGCTTGTGATTTTAGATGGTATAGATGTTGGGATTTTAACGTGTATTATAATTAACTTATAGAATCTATCTTAAAGAATACCCCTTTTGAAAGTTAGGTACTGTAGCAAAAGCCAAAAGTCGTTTTGAGAAGCTGAAAAGAACATGCCCTTAGCATCTTCGGTTTCTTCTAAACCACAACCCAACAAACCAATTTTCAATTCTTCATAAAAATCCTCTACTAAACTACTACCTTGTCTTAAGCCTTGCAATTTATCGAGCAAATCACAAGAATAATATGAAGGGACAAATCTATGCCTGATTGGTCTCTTCAAAGCATTCCATGTTCTAGGTATGTTCTGATTAGTACGACAATATTAACTCCACCAAATAGATGCAAAAGCAGAGAACTCACTAACAGCAGCCCAAACTTTCTTATCTTCAGGGAATTCATCACAATCCATTTTTTGTTGTACGTTTAACTCCCATGTGAGATATGCATCAAGATCATATTTTCCAGCAAAAGAAGGTATAGCGAATTTAATTTTACCAAACGTATCATCATGGTCACATACCTGGCGTGGTGGATCTCTCCTCATACTTTGTCGATTGAAGCATGTTCGCCGATGATCACGATCATTGATGGAGTTGAAACCTCCATTGGGCTCCGTATCAGCAACATCTGGATTTACTTCATTATCGACCTTATCTTGTTGTTCTACCTCTTCGGCCCATGACCGAGCAACAGAAGGGGCATGGCGTTGTCGTGGAATGCTGAAAGTAGGTATAGGACCTGTAGCTTGTGGTGGTGGTGCTCTCTCCAATTGCTCCACACATGCATGGATGGTGTCAATAGCCACCTCAAGACGCTCTAATTGTTGATTCATCGAGCGCGTGAAGTGTTGTATGATTCTTTTCATACGAGGTGTGAGAGGGTGTTCCTTATCGGAGTGATCAACAGAACCTGCCATTATTAGTAGAAACAGGGAATAAATCACAATGTATATGTCCCTATCAACTACTGGGTGCTGGAGGTTCAAAAAAATCGCTTATACTCAAGCTTATACCAAATTCTTACTATTTCTTACCAAGCAAAACAGGCGGTGACCGATAATTAGCGTCGGTGCCAAACGCTCTCCAAAGATTGACAAAGCGATTGCAAGGATTAGCAACAATCAAATTAGTAATTACAAGATGAATAATTGTTTAAAGTACTAGTCAATGTTGCTGATTCTAGCCTAGAAAAAGCTCGATCATAAAGCCCAGCGTATGAACGCACACGCAAAGATCAATGTGACTTGATGTAAGTAAAGAAAATCACACACCAAGTGCTAGGAGAGATGCTAGCCAAGCCACTCAAACTTCTATCTAGGCACAAGATTGTTCACAAGATGTAGAGCACAAAGACAGGAATAACGTGCAATGTAAACACCCTTTAGTTTGAGTAGAAAATGACATCTAGTCTCAAAGATGGAAGGCGTAAAGTTTTATATGGCTTATATATGCTTGTTTGAAAGGTTTTGATGAGATCAACTGCTTTGCAGTTGAGGCAAAACACAAATTCCGAAGGGAAGACCAAGAAAAAGGGGCAAAAACAGAAGACATAAACTTGCAATGCGAATTTGGGTCCAAAGATGGCTGATTTTGTTGCCCTTGGAGGGTGATTAGCACAAGAAGGTCATTTTTTGGATTGATCTCATCGTTAGCTTTTCAAAGAGTATAAGAATGTCAAAACGGACACCGTATGCAAAAGTTATGCCCGTTTTACTGAAGGTGTCTCGGAATCGGATTCCTACTTGGACTAGAAACTGACTTGGGCTCTACTTGAAACCACTATATCTTCAAACATGTAGGCCAAACTTGCTGAAATATTGTGGAAGCTTGTGGCTATTGGTAGAATGACTCCACCAATTTTGACTCGCTTTTCTTTTTGTTCCTCTTCTTTTTTTTCTAGTACAGCTTTTGTTTCATATGGTTGCCTCTTTCTCCTCTGGTTTGGCCGACCCTAGGGTTTGCTGCAAGGCGTAAATAACAACAAAGGGTGGATGTTGGATTCAGACATCAACCCTTCCAAGATCACAATAATCCTCTCGATTTCGTGGTAGCAAAGCGGAAACAAATATAAACTCTTTAGAAGTGGGTTTTTTTGCACGAATTAGAGAAGTTCTAACCCACGAATTTTCTGTTTTAGATGCAAAAACTAAGAACCCTAAAATAATGATCAAATTACGCCAACTAGAACTATAAATAAGCAACTAGACACGAGATGTAACAAAAAATTCAACAAGCAAAATACCGAAAGGAAAATTGAAAGGCATAGATTGGTTCAGACAAGATGAACTAACACTAACAATTTTTTTGATTTTTGTGGCTTTTGTGGACTGTAGGTAAAGAAAATTCTCAACGATGAATGAAAGCTCTGATACCACCTGAAGTGACGTTGGGTGTCCTAATCTTTTGATGAGAACTAGAATTCGATTTGAGGAGACAATTCTCAGAATTCAGCTACCAATCACACAAGATCAAAATGCCCGACAATCGTTGAACCAACTCCAAGATTGTTATCAACCTTGCTAGAAGCACAATCGACCTAATCAAAAAACATGCAAGAACACGATAGATAAGCAATCTTGAAATTATGAATAAGAATTAAGAATTGTATTGAAAACTGGGGTTCTAAAGAACAATATCGCTGTTGTACTCATTGAACAAGAGGATAATATATAAAGTAGTAAAAGCTAAACTTCGATCTAACAAAACTCGAGCTCTAAAGTGTAGCACACATGAGACTATATGACGATGACTGGCAGGGGGTGGTAGCTAGGGGGTGGGTGCACGCTCCTAGGGTTACAAGGCCCATGGGCCTAAGTGGAGGTAGTGCAACACTAGTCCATTTGAAATCAGAGACAATAATGGACTTTTTTTTATAGATTGTGGCATGCTCAAAAAGATTTTTGAGATGGGGTTAGATTCGTTGGAAAGAGGACGATATAAGATTTCAATCAAGTACTCATAGAGCTCAAACGGAGCCCGTATGTAAAAAATATGCCCGTTTGAAGTCGGTGTTATCTCCGGAGGCTGAATTGAGTTGCGCATGCTTTCCTTCATGATTAGCTTCTAAGTTCTTGATTAAAAGAACATCACATGCATTAGGTAGCAACATATTCTTATTAGGAATAGAATGCTCCACTAAAAATAAAGTTTCCTGATAGTCAATTGACGTATGCGGGCTTTTGTGATTGGACCTTGCAAGTACATATATTTAGATATATTATGAGGAATGTTGGTTGTATGCATGAAAGTGATGTACTCATCATCCCCCTTCTCCCCTTCTTGCATTTGAGTTGTCCTCAACTCAAACTCATCTTCTTCTCCCAAATATGGCTTAAAATCTGCAATGTTAATTGTGAAACTAACCACAAATTTTGCAGGTAGATTAAACTTATATGCATTATCATTAATCTTAGCTAACACCTTGAATGGACCATCAGCTCTAGGCATCAACTTAGATTTTTTCAATTCAAAAAATCTATCTTTGTGCAAATGTAATCACACTAGATCACCAGGTTCAAAAGTTAAACTTTTTCTACTCTGACTACCAATAACCTTATACTTAGCATTCATGTGCTGTATGTTTTCTTTAGTTGTTTCATATTGTTTAAGGACAAAGTTAGTATGCTTCTTAGCATCTAAATTATCTTTTTTAGAAGGAGGAATAGGAAATAAATTAATAGGAGCATGGGGATTAAAGTCATATACTGCCAAAAGGGGCTTATCCTTATGGTATTATGTAGCAATCTGTTGTAAGCAAACTTTACATGAGGAAGACATTCTTTCCACGTCTTCAATGTCGAGATCCAAATATGCAAATCTGAACTCTCTGTATATACTACACTAGTTTAGGATCACACTAGTGCACATAGTGTAAAAATAGATGAAATATCAACCATATACATGATAAATAAAGAAATAAACTCAAATATTATTAATTATCAGAGTATGACCTTATGGCTAAGCTTACAATTAATACTTTAAAAGACTTAAAAAACTAGCAGTGAAAAATATAAATAAGCGTAGTAGTCATTCGACATACCTACAAGTAATCGACTGGGAAGCAAAATCCTAATCTGCAAAGTCGTCGAAGTATCCTTCTTTTGGTACCTCCTGCCGATATGGTTCTTCTTCCTCAATTGAGCAACAGTAGGCATAAAGTCGTCAGTATATTTGTACTCAGCAAGGCATTTGAAACAAATGATGCAATATAATATGTAAGGTTTTCCAATGGATGACTAAAATGTTATTTTGTAGAAAACAATAATTTGAAATAAATACAATAAATAGATTGAAAGCGAACTTTAAAGAAAATGATAGTATGTAAATAACCAAAGGAATTGAATAAACCACTTGTGAACTAACCATTCACAAGTGAATTAACCATTCACTTTACCAAGGTTATCTCAACAAAGTTTTATAAAATATCTACCCTTCGTATGAAATTATCAAGTATTGTCCATAACCGGAGATACGGCTATTCAAATAGTTTTACACTCTGCAGAGGTTGCATAACTTTACCTACATGATGTGATCATCCTCACGTTGAAGAAAATCACAAGACCTTTACAATATTCAAATGCAACCCAATTCTACCCACTAGGGTTTCACATCACACCCCCTTGCGCCTCATGAAAATCAGTATACATGTTTATCACAAATGCAAAACCGAAGTTGAAATTTCATAAATTAATCAGTTAGGTCTATCCTATACTAGACATATGATTGCACAGTAAGGCTCATATTAATGGCACACAGAGTTAAGTTCTTACACATTACCTAGGTGAGACTCCATAACTCTTAAAGTGAATCCACACTTCCCTGTTTACCGCACAATCACTTGTCCAAGTAAAAACTAATTTTATATAACCAACATCAATGACACACCAATATCATGGTACACAAATTTTATAACCTGTGGCTACAACAACGATTTAATATCTCATGAAATCAAAATTAATTGATTGATCATATGTAATGATGAACCCAATGAGACTATAAGCATGGCTAAGCAAATAAACATACAACCCATCTGATATCTAGTATTGTATCACCAAATAATTTTCTATCCTATGGTGACCATAGAATCATGGTATTCAATTTATCAAGTGAGAGATTAATCCAATTTGGACAATAACTACCAAGTACAAGAGTTTGTAATAAAATAGCAGTACATAATAATTTAAAATAAAATAGTAAATAATAGATTACAAACTAGGTTCAACATTATCAAAAGACATGACTTGTCTTGGCCTTACTCAGTTGATTGCTCTTGGTCTTCAAATCTTGCTTCAGCTTCATCGAAAATGTGATCTAATGAGAGAGAAAGCAAAATAAAGTACAAAATAAATTCTAATAAAGTTTAAATGAGCTCTAAAAACTTTAAAATTAGAACCAAAAGATAGAGCTGAATGTTAAATTAATTTAGAAATAAGAACGGGGTCAATCGGAGATAGAACGGAGGATAACAAGCTCTTGAAAAAATTAATCTAAAGAAAAATACTAAAAAATAAAAAACATTTCTGTGTTGTGGACTCAGTGCGTGAAATAGTGGTTCTACAGTGGACCTGGTTCATGGAACAGTGCACCTACGACTGGGCATGCTGACAAGACAGGCTAGGGCTAACAGCTTGCTATTAGGGTTGATGTGGCAGGGTGACGTGGACTGACACGTAGATGCTCACATGGCACATGGGACGCCTCGGGAGCTGACATGGCATATGCGAGTCATGACATGGCGACACATAGGATTAGCGATGAGCTGGCTACTCGTGTGACGATGCTGACGAGGCTCGGTCCACCAGTCCATGGCATAGTGTATCTGATGTGCAGGCCCTGGCTGTCAGTGGCACAGTGCATGGTCTACTGGGTCTACACCGAAGTTGAAGCGACGCGAGATGCAGTGGGGGTGATGTGGCTAGCGCGTGAACTGAGGCGGCCTTTTGAGTGGCCAAACAGTCGCATGGCGAGGCGATGGGGCATGGGAACCGAGGAGCGGCGTGGTAGGGTTATGCGGCGAACGACGACCGAAAGGATGTGGTGGCGGCGTCTCAGTGACTCACCGGCGGTGACTAAATGGTGTCGTTGGAGACGAGGCTGGTCGGTGGATGAACTGGAGGAAGACAATGATAGTGATGAACTCCATCGAGATGGCGAAGACAAGCGGCTTGATGGTGGACTACGACAGCGGGATGCGGCTGTGGGATGCGAGAACCGAGGGGGTGATGTGCTACTTATAGCACAGATGTCGAGGTTGGCTCGGAGACGGCGGTGGTGGAGTCCAACTCATGCACGGACGCCGAGGCGGAGATAGCACGGACAGCGGTAGCGAAAACGACAAGAAGATGAACAATGCGAGCATTATGGGATTGCTGACATGTGGCGAGGTTTGAGTAGAAAATGAATTCTAGTCTCAAAGATGAAAGTGGCAAAGTTTTTATACAACTTATATATGCTCGTTTGAAAGGTTTTGATGACATCTACAACTTTGCGGTTGAGGCAAAATCCAAATTCCGAAGGGAAGACCAAGAAAAAGGGTAAAAACAGAAGACAAAAACTTACGACATGATTTTGGGTCTAAAGATGGCCAATTTTGAGGCCCTTGGAGGCCAAGTAGTGCAATCGGGTCTTTTTTTTATCGACCTCATTGCTAGCTTTCCAGCGGGTATAAGAACATTGAAAATGGATACCGTATGCAAAAGTTATGCTCGTTTTTACTAAAGATGTCTCGGAATTGGATTCGTACTTGGACTAGAAACCGACTCAGGCTCAACTTGAAATTACTATATCTTTCCAACTAGTGGGCCAAACTTGCTGAAATGTTTTGTGGAAGCTTGTGGCTATAAGTAGAAGGACTCCACCAATTTTGACACGCTTTTCTATTCTTTTCTCTTCTTTTTTTTTCCATTGCGGCTTTTGTTTTATGTCATTGCCTCTTTCTCCTTCTAGTCTAACCAACCCTAGGGTTTGCCGTAAGGTGCAATAACATCTCCTAAAAGATCACAACAAACCTCTGTGTTTTGTGGTAACAAAGTGGAAATGAATATGAACTCTTTAGATGTGGATTTTTTTGGCACGGATTAGAGAACTTCTAACCCACAAATTTTTTTTCTATTTTTGGTGCAGATTAGAGAAGTTCTAACCCACAAAATTTCTATTTTATATGCAAAAACTAAGAACCTTAAGAGAACAATCACCAGGTTCAAACGAGCATAACTTTTACATACGGAGTCTGTTTGAGGTCCATGAGTACTTGATGGAAATATTTTCTCATCCTCTTTCCAACAGATCTCGACTTGCCTATAAATTCTATCTGCACGGCCCGCAATTGTCAAAACAAGTTGCTACACCACCTGTTTGGGCGAAATCGAGACTTGTAATGCATGGGCCAAAGAGGAAGGCACTACCCACACTATTCATGGCCGTACTACTGTTCACGTGAACAGTAATAATAGTACCACCCCCTCGTCAGGTGGTATTTGAGCTTCAGTTGACCAGTAGGATTTCTTGTATCCCTAGTTAGTACAGAAAAATTGCCCTACAAAAAGAGTTTATTTTCGCTATCCAAACCCCATTGTGTTTTTCAATCTGTTAATTTTGGTTTGCTAAATTGAGTTTGTGTCCGATTAGCATTGCCTAGTTGCTGGTCACATTCTTGTTCCTATAAAAATCCAAACAAAAAAATCCCACAACAAAATCCATCAAGAACACCCCACACCATAATTTCAAATTTCGGCCAGATTAGCGGTTTTCCTGCCATGTCCACCAAAAATGCCATAACTTTTGTTTCTGATATCCTTTTTGAGTGAAACTACCACCATTAGATCCATAACTTCCTTATCTAACTGCCCCTAAAATTTTGCGTCATTCTAAAAAGGTAGTTAAAAGATATCTGCAGTAGAAGTTGACTTAAAGGTAGTTAAAAGATATCTGCAGTAGAAGTTGACTTAAATTTCTAGATTGAATCTGTAACAGTCTGCACTTGTGATTTTTGTGCGATTTTATCTGTCAGTTTTTTGAACATGGCCCCGAAAGAAAAGTTGTAGAAAAAACCGTCAGGAAATGAGAAAAAAAGAATGATCAAAAAATAGGCAACTGAAAAAAGTTATGGCCAAAATACTAACATCTTGTCTAGTAGACAAAAATCTACCATTATCAGATTTGGGTCAATCCTTGTGCTTTTTAATTTCAGATTGCATTCTATTGAATTATCTTGTGTTCATAACTCCTATACATTGTTACATACTTGTTTTGGCCTTCTCCTATCCTTGTTTGTTCAGTAACATAGGCTAAGTGCTAGATACAAACTATAATTCAATTCTTTGCAATTTCTGAAATTAACTGATTGTTCTTCATTGCTACATATCTAGACTTCTAAGCTATACCTTTTCACTAACCGAGCAGATCACATCGAACTGACCTTTACAATCGCTATACACATCACTTGAGTAAAGTTATCATGAACCAACCACCGGTTACACCACCTGTTTTGCATTGGTAAGAATTTGTAAGAGCTTGGTAAGAGTTTGAGAGATATGTGACTTGTCAGGCTCCACTTCCTAGTAGTTTATAAGGAAATTATCGTGTATTTCCTTGTTTTCTACTAACCATGACAGGTTCAACATCACATAGTAGGAGTTTTTGTAAGACCAACAACATGTTGAATTAGCTTAATAAGACCCTCACCACCATCAACAATAGAGTTGAGATCCTGGATAAATGTTCACCCCCAGCTACTCGACGTGCACTATTTTCTTCAAACTCTTCGTCGAACAAGGATGATGATATCGAAGAGAACAACTACATCTTCCACACTAAAGTTGATTACTCCGATCGTCGTTGACTCTCATAAAATCAATGAGGCATATGTAGGTTACAAAGAGAGGTACACGATGATGATGCAGTAACTAATGTCAAGTATGTTTTTTCCATCATTTGTTGGTAAATTTGATCATAATGCCTATATTGACTAGGAGATAGCATTAGACAGATAATTTACATATTATGATTGGTCTAATAGACAAAAGATTAAAGCTGCCACTAGTGTTTTTATTGATGATGCAATACTTTGATGGAAGTATCTTAGTAGATATTGGAAAGTACCACGAGCTTGGAATGCATTGAAAAAGCTATTGTGAGATGATTTTGTTCCTAAATATCATGCTGATCATTTGTTAGCTAGATTGTAACGTTTAAAGCAACAAAGTAGAACTGTAAGGGAATACTATCCCGAATTAAAGACTTGTTTGTTGCGTTGTGGTTTAAAGGAACATGCTGAAGCTACAGAGAACAAATTCTTGAGTGGGCTTAATAAAGAAATTCAAGACATTCTTATTCACAAAGAATATAATTCTCTCACTCATTTGTTTATACTTGCTTGTAGGGTTGAAAGTCAGATTGAGGATAAATTGAGAATGCTTAATGACAAGAAATATGAGAACAAATCCTTGTTTGCGCCTTTTTCTGCGAGTAACAACTTGTAGTAAGTTGAGAACCTTGTTGAAGATAAGAAAGTTCACATTGAAGACAAGGAGTTAAATGTTTAACAACGATTGAAGATGAGGTATTTATTGTCTCCTTGTTTCATCATAAAGATTTGATACCTACAACACCTACATCAATTGAGGAGATCGATTAAGATAATAACTATGGTGCTGAATTTAAATATGAAAAGATGAGTAATTGTGAAAATTAATGTGTTCAATTGAAAATTTTATGTTCTGAAATTTCTTTGCTCAATTTACATAATGTGGAATAGATTATTTATATGGAAGTTCTTACTAGAATATCTCCTAAAGATTCTTTATACTATGTCATGTTCGATAATTCTAGAGAGTTATCTAGTGTGATTAAGAATCTTACTGAAATTTTATGTTTAAAATCATTAGCAAGTATTCATGTATACACATATAAATTCAATTTGATTGAAGATTACGGTGTACACAACCAATTTATTGTTTATTGAATATGCCTAACTTGTGATCACATGAATGAATTGAAGCTTATTATTTTGAATAGCAATTCTGGTGTGCTGAATCTTGTTCATTATGAGAAAAAATAAAAATAGTGACAATTGAAATCTTATGTGTTCATCTTTATTGAACCATCTAACATTAACAATCTGAATAATGAAGTTGATGGACGAAAAAACTTACAAATCTTTTCACCCTTGCTAGATGAATGCGCTATTGCTCGATTGAAATCTAATTAGTTGGATTTACTTTGTTTGATTCCAAAAGTTGTAGCTTTGCCCATATGTGGTACCGATGCAAGTTTACAACCTCAGAGATTTGAATTGCATTAATGCATCACGTACATTTGCAAAACAAGTTGCAATAATTACTGTGTGAGAAATTTTGATTTATTCATTAACTCCCGGGTTGCTAATACAGTGGGCTTTTATAATCGCTGCTGTTTTATAACATTAATTATGCAACAACGAAGAATTGTTAAAATGGATGACATATACATATACCATGCATACACCTTGGCTTCTTTATTACCCTATTTTCAGTGTATCAAAAGCCGAGGACGACTTTGTTTTCAAGAAGGGGAGGATAATGAGGACATGGCCCCGAGGGTTACAACTATATTAGCAATACTTGTTGTTCGAATTACAAGAGTTCCTACACATCACTTAAATTATCAGGTGAGCTTATTTTTAGAAATGCCTTTATATCATATGAACTATATGATGCTATCTAATGATAATGCATATTTACGCAGCTATACAAGGAGGATTGCATCAACACAACGAGCTCGTAGTTGGGGTCAACAAAAGGGAAGCCAACCAACATATCAAGACCATGTCAACGTCTCCCCCAACTCTTCCTTCTGGTCACCTTGTCACTTTTAGATTAATTCAAGAAAGAGTTCAAATGAGACACGTTTTGGAATCCAATTCGGTCTCTAGATCAGTTCGGATTCAGCCTGACAGATCCAAATTCAAATGAGTATAACTTTCACATACGGAGTCCATTTGAGATCCAT
The DNA here is from genome assembly GCA_036346265.1 of Melocanna baccifera. Classification (NCBI taxonomy): domain Eukaryota; kingdom Viridiplantae; phylum Streptophyta; class Magnoliopsida; order Poales; family Poaceae; genus Melocanna; species Melocanna baccifera. The sequence goes on from CM070677.1 coordinate 13,785,453, forward strand.
GAGTACTTGATGAAAAGAGTTTCTCGTCCTCTTTCCAATGGATCCAGCCTTGCCTACAAATTCCTTTTGTATGGCTTGCAATTATAAAACAAATTGCTACGCCACCTGTTTGGGCAAAATCGGGCCTTGTAATGCATGGGCCAAAGAGGAAGGCGCTGCCCACACTATTCACAGTCGTACTACTATTCATGTGAACAGTAGCAATAATACCACCACCTTATTTCTTAGTTTTGTGTGGCTTCCACTCCTCTATTTAAGGAGGCCGCATCCCTATAGTTTTCTTGGATTTCATTTATGTTTAGTTTGCCTGTATTGCAACTTGTATCTTCTGTGTGTGTCGGCTAGACCACCTAGTTAAAATCCTTATTCCTAATCCTACCATATTGAGTATTTCAATCCTATTTGCAATTTGAGATTGCTTGTTATCTTGTTCTTGTGTGTTCTTCGGTTGCATACAGGAATAGACCTTCGTAGTTAGATTAACCGCGTTCTTGGCACGGTTGATAATGACTCGGAGTGTAGTTTAGCGATTGCTTGGTGTTTTGATCGTGACCGATTAAAAGCCGCATCATCAAAGTCGTTCTTCTCCAAATCAAAATTATCATCCTATTGGAAGATCAAGACCCCGTCGCCTCATCAGCTGTCCACCCCACCTCATCACACATGGGTATGGGAATACTGCGGTATTCGGTTGTAGAGTGCCAAACCAAAATGGTTTGTAAATAACTCCAGTGAAAAAGAAACATCTCCAACTATAGTATTCCTCCGCAAAGTGTAGTGAAGATTCTTCTCCTTCAGCAACTGAGTTGTGTTGATAGCAAAGGTGTGCACATAGAGTATTCAACAAGTTGTACATGCAGAATGCAATATATAGATGCATCTCTTGAACCAAAGAAATGCTAACTTGGCTTCTTTTATAGAAAGCTAAACTCAATTTGTAAATACAGTAATATATTCAAAGCATAATTTGAGTAAAATAGTTAACAACGCATTAAGATCTCACATAGCTCATCCATAAATTTCACATAGCTTTCTATCTCAAGTTTTTGGTTACAAAAATATACTCCTTATGTGAAATTCCTGAGCATGTCCACGACCATAGATACGACTATTCGATAGATTGATTTAACACTCTATTGAGGTTGTACAACATCTCCCACACCATATGATCAACTCATCCTATTGACCAATTACACGCTTCCTTAGACGTGCAACCAAGATAATCATAACAAAACCTTTTAGAAACATTGCCTCAGTATTGACTCCTCTCAATGATCCTGATTTTCTCCACCAGCACCCCGTTCACAGAGCGCGATGTGGTGAAAAGGGACTCATCGTTGGATTTGTAAACGGTACACCCCATCCATATGATGCAACCCTCATAAGCATGTGCACCATCCATCCTAGTCACAAACCGGTCGAAAGCTCAACCTACATGCTTGAGGAGTCAATACTGTAACTCGGTAACTTACTGAGCTATGTCCATCCCATACCAGACATGTGGTTGTCCGATTACGGCTTAGTTCAATTGCGCGCAAAGTTAAGTCATTAATTGGCTAGGATGATGCTACCCAAATTCTCTAACTATTCCACAATTCGCCAACTTTTCACAAACCACAAGCATACAGTTCTTTCAATTGCCCTAGTCTAAACCATTTATCCACCTTTGACATTAAAGAGCAATTTATGCTATCAATGATAACACATAGTGCACAAAGTTATTCATAAAATAATTATATATATCATTAATCAAATATAATTTGATTCTAAAACAATGTTCCATAACTCCCATCATGGCTAAGCAATCTAATCAACCCATGTTGAAGACAAATTAATGACCAGCTAATAATAACCATCCTAAGGTGATAAAGGATCATGGCATATAAATGACATGATAGATAAATAGCAATTGGGACAATAACTACCACGTAAGGTATTTTACATAAATAGCAATCCACAATAATTTAAATGCAAAATAATTTTATAAAACTGGGTTCAAAATGATCAACGTTGCACAACTTGCCTTCAACGAAGTCTTGATCTTAGACTACTTCTTATTGGTCAACAAATGATTCTGATGCATCGAAGTCTACTCATATGAGAGAAAATACAAATAACAAATAACAAATAAACTTTAAAAATTATATAAAAGTTAGCATAAAATAGGACATAATTTGAGATGAATTTAGAGACTTGAACAAGCTCAATCGGAGTTTGCATGAGAGAGAACGGCTCTAGAAAGTTGGATCGGCTGAGAAAATCAAGAAAAAGAAAAGAGAGAAAATTGAGAGATTGATAGGTGGGACCAGGGAATATTCCAGAATCTTTTCTTTTTAGAAATTTCCAAAATTCAACCGAGGCTTATAGGTGGGACCCACATGTCAACAGTCTACAATGAACTCGGTCCACCGAGCCTGTCAATGGCTAGGCTGACGTCACTAACATGTGGCAGATATGTGTGCAAAGCATGTCGAGTTGGCGCTGACACGGTATCCTACATAGCATGCCGATGTGGCCTTGGTTGCGGTGCACTGTGCTGGCATCTAAGCTTATGTGCCACTAGCATGGCACACACGTGTCTCTGAGCACTAATGTGGACATCCACATAGATGTCTGATGTGGGTGGATCTATGGCTAGGGTTCCCATCACCGGTGATAGTGAACAACGATGAGCTAAGAGTCAGCATGAGCGGCTTTGGCTACCTTATGTGATGGCATAGTGATCTACCAGTTTCGATCTAGCAGCAGAGGTCAGCGTGGTGGTCGGCTGCAAGAGAGGCAGTGGGCTAGCTCATGTGGAGAAGAACTCTGGTAAAACATTGTTGACAAGGCTCAGCATGATGTACATTGGGTTCTTGGGATCCTTGCGGTGTGGTTTGGGTTGGTGCAGGAACCAATAGTCATTGGGGCTCACCTGCGAAAAGGTTCGGTAATGGAGCAGATCGAGTTCATGGCAACAATGTCTTCTAGTTGTCAACAATGGATTTGAGGTGAAGACCTTAGCTTGGCGAAGCTTCTGGAGTGGTTGGTAAGGCTAAGAGCTCTATTGTGCAGGGGCAATTACTCATCGGAGAAGAAAAGGGCAAAGATGATGCAATTAGTGATTCCAGTGATGGCGGCACACTGGTGATGAAGGGGAAGCTTGGGGTGCAGAAGTCATGGGAATGGGGTCCTATTTATGCACACAAGAGGAGGTGAGCAAGGCGAAGTCCAAAAATGGCATAGCAGTGCTACAGAGTCTGGCTTAGACACGGGAGAGAGGAGATCATGTCAGAGATGACACACCTAATAGGTGGGACTCACTGGTCAACGACAGCGGTGAGCACATGGACATGATGTCAACACGTGGTGGACACGCTGTGGGGTTGGGCTCACTACGAGATTGGGCTAGTCCAAGGAAAAGAATTTAGCTCAAAGGGTTTTCTGAATTTTAAATAGTTTTTTCTATTTAGAAAACCAGAGAATTTAAATAAGTCAAGAAAATCCAGAAAATACTTTGAGACACCGAGAACTCAAATGAAATATTTTTAGCAATATTTGATATTTCATTGTCCCAGATTAATTCTTAAAAAAATTTAAACTATATTTTCTTAGAAATAGAATTTCTGAAAAATAATTAAAGCAAATTTAAATTGGAAAATTGTGAAAATTCTAAAAATTGGGATGTTAGAAATCTCCCCCATAAAAAGGAATGTCATCCCCAAGATTTAAGCTAGCTAGAGAAAAGAGTAGGAAACTCAGCTTTCAGATCCTCTTCATGCTCTCAAGTTGCTTCGCTCTCTCGAGTGATTACTTCACTGAACTTTACAGAAACAGATGCTCTTTCTTCTAGTCAAAGTACTGCTACACCCAATATCTTAATAGGCTGCTCCTTGTAGGTAAGGTCCTTTTGAAGTTCAATTGCCACCAACGGCGTTTGTTCAGCCCACTTGTAGACATTTCTTAAGTTGAGAGACATGAAACACATCATGCACTCTTGTCATTAACTTTGGCTGTTCTAACTAATAATCAACTTCTCCACATTGTTGCAAAATCTTAAATGGTCAAACATATCTTAGAGCACGTTTTCCTTTAGAATAAAATCTTCTAACACCTTTGAGTGGTAACTGTCGGACCTGGATTTGAAATCCAGAATCCTCTGTGATTCCACCGTACTATTCCCTGCATCAATAGATAGTGCTCACAATACATTGCTGTATCAACTCATGCATCACGAACATTCATAAAGCCATAATATTGTACATCAGAGTTTGAAATATGCCACGTCGGACGATAATTTTACATAAGGGCCACCAAGGCCAAATACTTATAGTTCAAAAGTATAGCAGCGGAAAACGAGAACAACAGCGGAACCAATAGCCACAGGCAAGCAACTGAGGGGGCAAATATGGGCAAACTATATTGCCTGACCGCAGGTAATATAGGTGCACACTCTTCTAGCAAGTTTACTTGCCTAGGACTAGATATTTTCCAAATTCACCCTAATAGCAGTCGTCCACTCCATTGCTCGGTGCTTCATCGTAGGTGTAGTGGTCTTGACATCCTGTCTCTAGATATGATGATGCGAGGGTGAGCACACAATCCACCATGCTCCGCAAGCCAATACATAGCATGCAAGCAATTAACATGCATGGCTTGTCAAAAGATAGGCTCAGGTTATTTTATTTACCGAAAATTGCTTTTAATAAGACGTAAGATACATATATAAAAATTCCCTAAGACTTAGCCATTTGGACTAAAATCATAGTTCATGAAAAAGAAATGTGATGATAGTATTGGCACAGATTACATCCACCTTTACTTGTCACCTGCACTATATATTAACTTTTCAGCGTTATAGCTGCTTACATTATCGCTGGGACGACACCCAGGGCAACATAAAACTAGGACTGTCTATCGTCCTCTATTTTTATTTTCCAATTCCTTTTCACAAATTTTTTTTGAAATAGAACTATATCTGAGTTAGGTTCCCATATCCACCCTTGATGTGGACGTGGCTATTCGAATAGTTTTGACTCTGTAGAGTGTGTACACTTTCACCACAAGAGATAATCCGCTCGTTGCCCTACATGATTCTTTAGTCATGCAATTGAGTAGATCATCACAGTAACCTTTCAAACTACCTAACCTCTTGTTCTCATCTCACCTTATGGGCTGCTCCCACTTGCGGTGAGTCCCATACGTTGCGCGGGATGTTAACCACTAATACTAGTGCCTCTAGGCTCCACTCTTCATAGCGCTAGTTTGATAGGAAAACAATTCACCCTCCAATCAGTGTCCCTTTAGCCACAACAGGCCCTAGCATTTCCTCACTCCTTTCCCCTACCTGTGAGATGAGTCCGATGTTTGATAAGTTTACTCAGCCAAGTTGTACTTTGCAGACTTGTGGTTGTACTATTTTACAATGGGAGGTCCTTAGCAGATTCGGTCTTCAGGGCTATCTAAGCTGTTCTACCACATTCCACACTCTCGTGCATTTACCGCACCACACCCCCGAACCATCCGCCCAAATATGTAAGCAAGTTGGGGTGTTTGAGCATAAAATAATGATTCTAATAAAAATACACGACCATTTCCATTTACATCTTCCCAAATAAGCAGTACTAAGCTGTACCCATATACGTAATTTATTTTTGAAATATTATCCTTATAATTTTTCCTAGGGAGATATACAAGGTTCATTGTTTAATGTGCCAAGAAGGTATAATAGTAGCACTTGAATATAGGGCAGCTAACTAGAGTATTAAAATAGACATAAGATTGCACATAAAATAACAACATGCAGTTTAATAAATTAAATATAAATAATTTGCTAAAATAGGGGTTCAAAATGATCAAAGTATTGACTCTCCTAGGCCACAATTGCCTTGGTCTTGCGGGTATTGGCTTGCGTCTACCTCGGATTCCTCCTCTTGAGCTTCGTACACAAATTTTTGGATAAATGAAAATTTAAATACAATGAGTACAACCAAATAAACTCTCACAAAAATTCAAACAAGCTCAAAAATTGATGATTTTGGTTCCATTGGATAGAGGATGAATTTAGACAAATTTAGTAATTTTTTCACTTTATTTGAAGTCAAAATGAATTAGTTATGAATATTTGAAGTTTCAGCCTTAATTAATTCAAAATAAAAAGAAAAAAATCATTAATTAACCTAAGAAGAGAGTGTGTACGTGAGACTGATAGGTGGGGCCCACTGTTTATATTATTTTTCTTTTTCTCTCTCTAACAGGTGGACCCACTGCTTTATTAATTTCTTAACTTTTCACTCACTGACACGTAGGGTCCACTGCGGGTTATTAATTTCTCTCGGTTTCGCTGACAAATGGGGTCCACGGGATTAATGTTTTTCCAGACGCTGACTGGTGGGACCTAATAACGGTTTAATTAAAATGGGGCCCACATTCCAGTGACTCATTAACACTAACTAACGTCATTAACTTAGTTAATCCCACCACTAATCAATCAGCATGGATGAACAGTGTCATCCCGACAACGGAATGCTCGTTCCCGCGCCCACCTCTGGGCGAGGTCTCGCCAGCCAATTTGGCCGGAGCCATGGTCGGCGGCGAGCTCAGGCGGCAGCGGAACAGGGCAACAGTTGGTACGGCGGCAGACCACCTTAACATTCAATCGGCGGCTAGGGGAGTACCTTGGGGTGGTCAAGGTGCTGTCCTGGGGGTCAGCGGGGCTCGGGCGTGGCTGTGGTGGTCTCGGCAGCAAGAGACGGCGGCGGTCCGAGGAGGCTTATGGCGAGGAAGCAGCTCGGGCAATGTGAGCTTAGGCCGAAGGTCGGAATGGCTTCACCGCCCTCCGTGGAGGCTTCTGGCGGGAGGAATTGGTCTGAGGTGGCTGCAATCGATGGTGAGCTCTTCGGCTGGAATTGGGGGGAAGGGGTCGCCGGTGAGCTACGGGGCACGGGGGCTCAATTGCATTTGGTGGGAGGGAGAGGGAGGCATGGGGAGTCGGTTGAAGGCCTTAGTTGGCTTTTATAGGTGGCGAGGTGGGTTGTCCGCGCGGAGCTTATGGGGACAGCCTTGGCGGTGACGCAGGCGACGGTGAGACTACAGCACAGGCGGTCACAGCTTGGTGACATGATGAGACTGTAACACCCCAGGACCCACATTACTCTGGGATGCCACCAAACCACTCAACAGCTAGCAAAAAAATTCAAGATAAATTAAACTAACAACAATTACTAGATAAAGAGTATCAAGCGGAAGCATAATTAACAAAGATAACGCTATCAAGTTTCAATAGTCCAACTGTCCTCTAGTAGTTTAAAACCAATAATGGGCTACCAGTTCACATTATTAAATATAAAGAACATCCACGAACATCCAATCAAAAGGCTAGTTTCCTCTCAACTTTATTACAATCATAAATTGATGACTCAAGTGCTTTATTGTGGTGCCACGCTACCCATCCCATGAATGTTCAAGAATCACCTGTAGGGGGGAAAAACAACAAGAGTGAGATATACATCTCAGCAAGTAAATTGTTTAATAGGTTCTTCAAACAACAAGCAAAGCTTCAACAATATTTATTTTATTACATGACCACAACCACATCCAACCTCCTCATTCATTAAACCACAAGGACTATCACGAGTCCTGTCTCATAAGGGTTTTAAACCATTAATATATGAATGCAATACTTCATTCATAATTTCAATGCATATGCATGCTATTCTCCACTGCACTCTTACCCAACAAGGTAAGAGTGTGCATCATCTCTGACAATGTACGATCTTTGTCTGCAGTCTGATCGCGACCATAAGCGGCGACATCCACAATGCAATGTCATGACATGTTATGTATGATATGACAATCATAATCCACATGAATTTCAACTTCGAAGGGACATCAACATGATTAACATGAACTTAGCCTCAAAGAAACATCAACATAACCACCATGTGTACATAAACTTGTTCCACAATTGGCACAAATAGCAACTACCTCATGACTACGAGCAAGTCATCCAAAGCATAACATTCAACTGATATTTGCTACTATCATCTAATTTATAAGTCATCCATCGAAGGCAAAATACTCCAAGTTACGATTATCATGTAGATTGCAAGTAGTAAGAATAACCAATTAAACAATAGCATTATTGCTACAATCACTTGCCTCTACCGACAAGGCGACGAGATCACGCTTGATCAGAAGCAAATCCACTTGTCCAAAAAGGTGTCTCTCAGCATAATTAACAGCAATACAATCACGACTCTCAAAGAAAAGTGTCGTCAAAACCCTAAACCCCACAACGAACCTCTCCACTTGCGGTCCTAACCTCGCCCCGCTGCAGCAACGCCACTTATTATTTTTGTATCTTTAAGATTACTAAACCTCTTACAGAGAGGGATGTATTTCTGGTTTGCTTACTCATTTTCCTACACTTTTCATGTTGACCACATAATTCAATTTTGTTCTTAGCATGGTGTAACTCGCTGCTCAAAACAGAGATCATCCTCTGTTCTGTCAGTCAGGACAACCAGGTTCAAACGCTTCCCAACAACAGAGTAGGACTATAGAAATTCTGATTTTTTTTACAGCAGCTAGCTTACCAAATTCTATAAAACTTTCTCAATGGTGACCAAAAATATGAAATTCATCTTCTATCCCTAATTCCCCTCTGAACAGCGGTCTGTCCCTGTCTGCGCCCCTGTCGGACAGCGAGATTACAGACCCTGGTACGCCTAAATTACATGTCCAAAAATTCTTAAAAAACTACAGTAGAAGCATATCATCGTCCTCTACGTTTTTCCTTTTGGGGAGACCCTCGGGAAAAATCGTTTTAGGGGTCAAAACTGCAGGAACAGTAACATCGTGCGATTCAATCTACAGACAGCAAGATCGGGATTCTCTAATCGGGTCTTCTAAAATGCTAATCCCTTCAAACTGGGGCTAAGAACCCTAATTTCAGTATAAAACAGAGAGATTGAGGTGAGGGAGATTTAACTAGGGGATTGGGATCACCCTCTTCTTTCTCTCCTCCTTTCCCTCTCCTCCTTCTTCTCCTTCTTTCCTTCTCCTCCTTCTTGTCCTTCTCCTCCTTTTCCTTGCACAGGGGCAGCACTGGTTCTTGGGGGGGGGGGGCGCAAGGGGCAGGAGGGTGGCGCTTGGGGGAGGAAGGGGCAAAGTGGGGGATAAAGGGGGTGGCGGCTAGGGCAACAAGGGGGTGCGGCCACCCCTTGGGCCCCCCGGCCCAAGGTGGCAGCCCACCCTCCCTAGAAACCCTCTTTTTTTAAATTAAAACATATATATATATATATATATATTGTTTATTCTAAGGCTAACTCACAAATTTAATTTTTCTCTCCCCGCGACTTACCGATTAACCAGCGACTCCGCGTTTTAAAGTATATGTATATATATATATATATATATATATATATATATATATATATATATATATATATATATATATCTCTTTCTTTTAAACCACCATCGTGGTATTACGAGGCACGGCACGAGAGAGCGCAGTGGCTGGCGGGAGCGGGCGTCATCGATCCTTTTGCGACGTGGTGCGGTTGTGGCTGATGCAGGGGAGTGGCGCGGTGGCGCGGGCGCAGCTGGCCGGTCGCTCGGAGGGAATGGGGCAGCAGGGAGGGGTACCACAGCAGCAAGTGGCGGCATGGAGCTGGGGTTCAGGCCGGCGCCGGTGGTCCGAAGGTGGCTCGGTAGTGGGGGCCACTGTTGCGGGATTTCGGGAGAGGACCGAGCGGGCGTGCGCGCGAGCGAGATAGGAAGCAAAGGGAAAAGGGGCGAAGAAAGAAAGGAGGAAGGGGGGAGGCGCGCTGGCCATGGGCCAGGCTGGGCCGGTCGAGCCTCTCCCTCCTTCTTCTCTTTTTTTTGTCTTTTTAATTTTCATTTTGATTTTGAATATATATATTTTCACATATATTTTATGCGCAAAATTTTCAAAATGTTATTTTAGTATTTTTATTTTTCTTTGTATATTTTCTACATTTTGCATGCCCCCATTTACATCTTATGGTTAATTATTTTATTGGGAACTTTGGGCAAATATTGGATCATCTTTTCATATTTGTATTTTAATTTAAAATTTTCTTTTATTTAAATATATTCTTTGTTTTTGGTGTTCTCCCCTTGTTTTGTGCTTTAACAATATTTATATATAAATTTTCTTTTTATTTGCTGAAACCTCAATAAAAATCAAGCAAATCCAAAAACTTAAAATGACAGAAAATACCAAAAGTTCAAAATATCCATAATTTGCACATTATCTACAATTTTCGAATTTTGGAATGTCACAGTAACCCTGAGATACACAAAATCTTTAGGCTCAAAACTCAAATATCGTCGACAATGTCGGGACCCGGAACAACAACTCCAAGTCCCTCTGTCTAAATCGCACTATCCAAGGAAAAGCTAGTGCACACAGTGTCAACAGTAATGTATATCATGCAAAAATCATCACCGAATATTATTAAACGACAAAATACGGCCTTAAGGCCAAGTCTTACAATATAGGGCATAAGGCCAACAAAAGAAATGAAACAGCGGAAAGCAATAAAGGTAGCAGAATAGCCTATCCAACCTCCCACAGGCGAATGACTGTAAGACGCGTCCACTCGCTGAAGTAGTCCTCACCGTCGTAGTCGCCCTCGAAGTCTGGCAACAGATTAAGCAAGGTGAGTACGAGAGTACTCCCAAGGTAAGCAAGTAAATGCTTACGCAAGTTACACCAGGAAATATAACCGAATTGATGCATGCAAAATGGATTTAAAGGAAGGCTTAATAGGGTAATGTGCTGAAAAGCAATACTTGAATTTGAAATATAATAACATAAATATGAAAAGTTGAACTTTAATACAGTATATGAAACATTGTTTTAACAAGTAATATCGTTAGCGTAGGCTCCAACCCATACTAACCTATCCACGGGAATCCACCCGGACCAAACCAAAACCGTCATTTATCTGTTCAAAAACCAGGTTTTATAAAATCCAAGTCTAATCTGTGACAACTTTACTCAACATGTCCATGACCGTGGACACGGCTACCCAGATAGATTCTAACTCTGCAGAGGTGTACAACTTTACCCACAAGACATTTCCTCTCACTTGAGCCACGCGATAAACACACTGCCTTAGGTGTGTGGCGGAGAGTTCGTGACAAGGCTGTTCCAATGATCCATAGCCAAAATAGTCAGCCGCCACTAAGGTTTCACCACAACTCGAATCCACGAGTTGGAGCCCCACTGGTGCCATGTGAGACTTCCCACACCTCACGCCGCTCACATTCAGCCTATAGCGAGACTATGCTTAGAACTACACAAATTACTTAGCCAGGTCCGTCCTATACCGGACTTGTGGTAGTACGAAGTGACTTCGTAAAATGAATCACAGAAACGGTCTTTATGTTGATTTAGGCACATCCACATTCCCCCGTGCACTACAATCAACCAGGTGTCACCAAACACGAGGCATGCCGGCACTCACCACCTAACCATTAGGCTAAGTCCAAATCATAAGTTTCTATTTTTATTTTTAAACAATTTTCATAAACCATCCTTGATTCACCGAAGTCAAGAACTCAATTTTAAATCGTCATTTCCTGTGAAAGACATTAATCCCACCTAAAGTTATACTAAGCCAGGCTAAGCATTCTATAAAATTTCTAGTTAATACTATGGAACCAACTAGTTTTCAGCTAAGGTGACAAGGTATATGAATTTGAGGTTCAAATGGGCTATAATCAAAGGATTATGGGAATATCTATCATTTAAACTAAATTTAAATTACATTTGAATAGAAGTACGTATGCATATACAGTAAAACAACATATCTAAATTTGAAATATTAGGTTCAACATGGTCAAAGGTGTAACTTGCATTGGTCGAAGTCCTACTGGGAATCGTCGAACTCAAAGTCTCCGGAATCGTCGAAATCTAACGTAAAGAGTCAATTCAAAGAAAATTCAAAAACAAAATTCAAATAAATTCAAAATTTCAAAATTATGCCAGAAATGGATAGATCATGATTTTAGAAAAATTTAGAAATTTGAATGGGTCAATTTGGAGTTAAAATGCAAAAGTTATAGCCTTCCAAAGTTTTAATTCAAATTAAAAGAAAAAGGGTATTTTCTGGATTTATTTTTAAACCGAAAAGGATTTATGACGTCAGCAAGGATTATTTTTCTAAAGGAAATAACAGATTATGACGTCAGCCCTAGGATTAATTTATTCGGGAGAGGCCGGCTGTGTGGGCCCGGATTTGGTGGATCAGGCCCATGGACCCGAGGGTGGGTGAGGTGGCGCGCAATGGGAGGGAGGTGGTGCTGACGCGGCTTCCACGTGGCTGCCACTTGGCACCACGTGGTCGCTACGTGGTTGCCACGTCACGGCAACGTGCCGACGTGGTGGCACGTGCGCGAGGTGGCGAGGGGGGCGTTCATGGCGCGGCGTGGCGCCACCGGCGGCGGCGAGCTGCTGCCACCTCACCGGCGGCGGTGGTGGCGACGGGGACCGAGGGTCGCCGCGCTCCTGACGGCGGCGGCGCCGCCAAGGGCACCAAAGAAGAGGAGGACGTGGGAGTGCATCGATACCAAAACGCGAGGAGGACGCGGGGCGCGTGACGGTACCTTGTGCGGAGGCCGAGGTGACCGAGGAGAATCGGCGGAGAGGCGGCGGTCGGAGAGGGCTTCACGGCGGCGGAGGAGTTCCGGTGGCGCACGTGCTCGGTAGAATGGTCACCGGGGATCGCCTTGGCACCAGCAACGTCAAGGTGGTGTCGGCGAGGCTTGGGGTAGCAGGAGCCGGCGGTGCTCGCGGAGTTGCCGGAGGCCGCGGGGGAATCGAACTCGGGAGGCTCCGGTGCTCGAATGCTGCAATTGAGAGGAGTGGGGGAGGCGGTGTGAGGAGAGGAACCTCGGGGAGTCCTTTATATAGGCAGGGGAGGGGTGGTAACGGGCGCCCGAAGTTACTCCAGCGGCGGAGATGAACGCGACGGCGAGGTGGGGCGTAAAGCGCGACTTAATGCCAGAAACGGACGCGGTGCATGCGGGGGAGTAAAAGGGTTCCGACGCGGGGGAGCGAGAGTGATGGAAACCGAAGCTTTCAAAGCTTCGGTTTCGGGTGTTAATGGCGGCGGTCGCGGCGAAGATCGCGCGGGGAAGAAGGCAGGCGATCGGGGACAACGGTTCCGACAGGAGGGGCCCGCACGTCAGTGAGAGAGAAAAACGGGAAAGAAATCGGGCGGTGGATGGATTGGTGACGCATGGCAGGAGGAGGAGATCGGGGCCGTAGGGTCCCGAGCGAACCGTTATGAAAGGGGCGGTCCCGATTCCATCCGACAACGGCGACAAATCCAAGCCGTCGGGTTTCGCCGAGGGTTAAGTAGCCGCGGACGGGCGGATGAGATCCGGAATGGCGAACGGTCCCGATCACCCACGTGGCGGCAGGAGCGGAGGGGGAGGCGACCGAAGCGGTAAGTGGCCGGGAGCGGCTGAGATCAGATCGGGCGGGAAGCGGACGGCTCGATGCGACACACGCTGCCGCACGCGGAGAGAGGAAGGCGGGATGAAGGGTAAGTTAGATCGGACGGTGGGAAAGAAACCGCGGCGCGGGTTGGTCCGATGGATGCATGTGTCGACCTCGGGGAAGTTTTGAATTTCGATTCCTTTTTGATTTTCAGAAAAGACTAGGAGGCTTTAAAATTATCAGAAAAATACCAAATAAATTTTGAAAATTCCAGAAAAATTCAGAGAACCTTCTGGGACTTTTTGGGATTTAATAAAAATATTTTCCATTCATTTTGATAAGTATAATTTGCAAAAGCACAATTTGACTTAAAAGGGAAGTTTTTAATTCTTATAAAATCCTGAATTTCATTATAAATGCAGGTTTGACTTTAGGAAGATAAAATACATTTGTTTGATTTACATGAAATGCAATGAACTCATTTTGATCTTTTAATAATAGAAGTTTTTAATTTTCTTAAATCAGGACTTTGAAATAAACTTCAGGAAAATCCAATAAATTCCAGAATTGATTTTTAAATAAAGGAATACAATTTTTGGGATGTTACAAACCTACCCCCTTAAAGAAATCTCGCCCTCGAGATTTGCACCGGCTAGCAAAAGAGATGGGGATGGCTGGCTTTTAAATCTTCTTCTCGCTCCAAGGTGGCTTCGTCTTCGGTGTGGTTGCTCCACTGAACCTTGTAGAATTTTATGGTCTTCCTTCTAGTCTGACGCTCTGCTATCTCGAGAATCTTGATTGGTTGCTCCTGGTAGGTGAGATCATCCTGAAGGTCCAAAGTTTCTAATGCTGCTTGCTCTGTGGGTACTCGAAGGCACTTCTTCAATTGGGAGACATGGAAGACATTGTGCACTCCTGACATGCTTGGCGGTAAGTCCAACTGATATGCGACTTCACCTCTTCGGTTTAGAATCTTGATGGGTCCCACATAACGCGGTGCTAGCTTTCCTCTGACTTGAAACCTTTTTACACCTCTGAGTGGGGATACTCTAAGATAGACGTAGTCCCCAACCTCGAAGGTCAAGTCTCGACGACGGTTGGTCAAGTCTCGACGACGGTTGTCCGCATAGCTCTTATGTCGAGATTGGGCTATCTTCAGTCTGTCTCTGATCTTCTTAACTTTATCTTCTGCGTCTTGGAGCAGATTCGGTCCAGCTTTTTGAGGTTCTCCTTGCTGGTCCCAAAGCAAGGGTGTCCTGGACTTTCGACCATATAAGGCTTCGAAAGGTGCCATCTGCAGACTGGCTTGGTAGCTATTATTGTACGAGAACTCTGCATAGGGCAATGAACGGTCCCAGCTGTTCCCAAAGTCCAGAGTACAAGCTCTTAGCATATCCTCGAGCACTTGATTAACTCTCTCTGTTTGACCATCCGTCTGGGGTGGTAAGCGGTACTGAAACTGAGCTTACTCCCTAACTCTTCATGCAGCTTCTGCCAGAATCGAGAAGTGAACTGACTTCCTCGATCTGACACTATTTTCTTGGGAACGCCATACAGGCACATAATCCAGGACATGTATAGCTCGGCTAATTTACTCCCGGAGTAAGTGGTCTTGACTGGTATAAAGTGAGCCACTTTAGTTAATCGGTCTATGATCACCCAAATTGAATCATAACCCGATTGTGTCCTTGGGAGTCCGGTTATGAAATCCATACCGATTTCTTCCCACTTCCATTCTGGTATTGGCAGTGGTTGCAAGAGTCCAGCTGGTCTCTAATGTTCGGCTTTGACTCGTTGACAGGTATCGCAAGCTTCAATAAACTCTGCTATTTCTCTCTTCATACTAACCCACCAATATTTTTCCCTTAGGTCCTGGTACATCTTGGTAAGACCTGGGTGGATTGAGTATGGGGTGTCATGGGCTTCTTTCTAATCATGGTTTTGATTTCCGATTATTTGGCACATGATGCGGTTCGAACTGCATCGGTACCATGCTCATCTTCATCGAATCTCGAGGCCTTGCCCTTCTCATATTCTTTTTGATTTCCTGAATATCCTCGTCAACCTTCTGGGCTTCCTTGATTTGATCGGGCAATCCTGGTTGTATCTCCAGGGTGGTGAGGATGCCTGGTCCTATTGGATTTAGACTTAGACGGGCGACTCTCTCCTGAAGTCGGGTCTAGTCTTCTTCCGATATAACCCTGTTTGCATAGGACTTCCTGCTCAAGGCATCGGCCACAACATTTGCTTTTCCGGGATGGTAATGTATAACGATGTCGTAGTCCTTTATCAACTCCAACCATCTTCGCTGCCTCAGGTTGAGTTCTGCTTGGGTGAAGATATACTTCAAGCTCTTATGGTCCGTGTATACTTCACAACGGTTACCGATAAGATAGTGACGCCAGATTTTTAAGGCGTGCACTACTACGGCTAACTCCAAGTCATGAGTAGGATAATTGCACTCATGAGGCTTGAGTTGGTGTGATGCGTAGGCTACGACTTTGCCTTCTTGCATCAGAACACAGCCTAAGCCTAGGCGAGAGGCATCGCAGAAAACCTCGAAGCCTTTATGCACGTTCGGCAAAACAAGCACGGTGCTGAAACCAGTCTTTTCTTGAGGGTTTGAAAACTTTGCTCACAAGCCTTCGTCCATTCGAACTTCTTTTCCTTTTTCAACAACTGAGTCATTGGCTTGGCTAGCTCAGAGAACCCTGCTATGAACCGACGGTAATAACCCGCAAGTCCAAGGAAGCTCCTGACTTCAGTTACGGACTTCGGTTGCTTCCACTCCATTACTGCCTCTATCTTGGAAGGATCTACAGCAATTCATTCGGCTGTCACGATATGTCCGAGGAAGGCAACCTCTTTTAGCTAGAATTCACATTTACTGAACTTGGCAAAAAGTTGATGCTCTCGAAGTTTCTCCAAAGTGATTCTGAGGTGCTGCTCATGCTCTTCTTCATTCTTGGAGTAGATGAGAATGTCATCAATGAAGATCACCACAAACTTGTCCAAGTATTTCATGAATACACTATTCATCATGCTCATGAAATAGGCCGGCGCATTGGTCAGTCCAAACGATATGACTGTGAACTCATAATGTCCATATCTGGTGGAGAAGGCAGTCTTGGGAATGTCTTCTTCACGAATCTTCAACTGATGATATCCTGATCGCAGGTCAATCTTGGAGAAGACACCGGCTCCTTTCAACTGATCGAACAGGTCGTCGATCCTGGAGAGAGGGTACTTGTTCTTGATTGTGACATCATTGAGTGCTTTGTAGTCCACACACGCTCAAACTCGCCCTTTTCTTGACGAACAGACCGGTGCTCCCAAGGTGACGAACCGGGTCTGATGTATCCTTTGTCTTCCAATTCCTTGAGTTGATTCTTCGCTCGCTAACTCGTTAGCGGGCATCCGATAT
The DNA here is from genome assembly GCA_036346265.1 of Melocanna baccifera. NCBI lineage: Eukaryota > Viridiplantae > Streptophyta > Magnoliopsida > Poales > Poaceae > Melocanna > Melocanna baccifera. The sequence continues at coordinate 13,802,333 of CM070677.1, forward strand.
TGTCTTTTGGAAATTGGGGCGGTGCCTGGGACTAGGTCAGTCACAAACTCAATATCTCTATCCGGCGGCATTCCCGGCAGTTCCTCGGGAAATACATCTGGGTATTCCCGCACTATTGGCACTTCTTCCAAGACTTGAAGATGGAAGAGGGCACACTCTTCCGCTCCCGGAATCTGAGGGGAGAAGATCACTTCTATGCCTTGGTCATTGGTGAGGCGATGGATCCGTAGCGCAATTGATCCGACTCGATTCTTGGCAACCAGCTCATCCCGAGATTGACATCTAACCTTGCGACTCCAAAACCAAAAGATCGGCTAGAATCGGGTCCCATCTATAAGCAATTCCACTTTGGGGCACAAGGTCCCTGCTCTCATTTCTGCTCCAGGGGAGTGAACTATCATAGGGTTGCTAAGAGTTACCATACCCAACCCATGCTTATCCACAAAAGTTTTTGACACAAAGGAATGCGATGCTTCTAATCGAAAAGAACTGATCTTTGTAATCGAAGTTGACAAGGAACATACCCAAAGACGACGTCCGGCAGCTGAGCTTCTTCACCGTCATGTGGTTCACTCTCCCTTGATAAAGGTTTGCGGCCGCGCCTCGGTTCTCGACTTCCGAGGCACTGGGTCGCTGCCGCTTGCATCTTCTTGGTGCGGCCTTGGCATAGTGCCCGGTTCCTTGTAGTAGAAGCGTGTCACTCTATCGATGGTGGATCGCTTCTTACGCACTTGGCCACCGGCCGTTGGGGCGTGCGGTCCGAACCGCCGCGGCTAGCTTGGAATGTTGGGCGGTGGTTGAGGACTTGAACTTGCCCGACCGTCTTGAAGTTGCTGCCCTGAGGTCTGAACTTGTTCGCGAACGGAGGAGTGCTGCGAACCTTGTGAGAACCTCCAGAGTTGTTCCTCTGATCCGCCATTCTTTTCTTCCTGGTTTCCATCTCCATGTGCTTGCCTTCCTGGCGGATGGCCCATCGACTAGCTGGTGGAAGTCGCTGAAGTCACCGACATCACCAGATCGATATGTTGTCATTCGTGCCCTCCATGAACCTTTTCTTACTTGGCCGTTTGAAGCCACATCTTCTGGCGCATAGCGGGCCAGTTGGTTGAACTTTTGTACGTACTCATTGACAGTACGACTTCCTTGGCGCAGAGATCTGAACTCCTTCTTCTTCAGTGCCATGGTGCCGGTGGGGATGTGAGCTTTGCGAAAGCTCTGCTCGAACTCATTCCAAGTCACCATATGCGGGTTGGCGTGCGAAGCGGTGAAAGTATCCCACCATTGAGATGCGGGCCCATTCACCGATGGGAGGCGAACAGACTCGCTTCCCGATCAAGACACCGCAGTATCCAGCTTCTTGCCGATCGACTTGAGCCAGTCGTCGACGTCCATTGGTTCGGCACTGTCGGCGAAGGTCGGTGGCTTGATCCTTAGGAACTCCGAAAGACGATTGGGAGGTACTTGGGCAGGTTGATGATGAGCTTGAGGGTTGTTGATAGTCCGAGCTAACACCGGATCAATCGTTCGATTGGCCATCAATCGCGCCAATCCGTCCTATCACAAGGGGCGGTGGAATGGGAGCCGATCGCCCTTGAGCTCCGGGTTGGTGTTGTCCATGCCGCTTTCTCCTGGTGTTCACCATCTGCCGAAGCTTCCAGATTTAGAGGGGAGAGAGAGAACTAACAGGAGAGGTTCTAGTAACAATCCCATCGATAGAACACACAAAAAGCGGGAAAACACAAATAAGAGCCAAATAAAACTTTTTATTTTATTATAATAGTCTCACGGTACATTAACAAGGGACTACAAATTATGGATAACGCCTTAAAGCTAAGACTCGTGGTCGTCTAGACACTAGTGTCGCACTCGAGTCTCCTCGGAAAGGCTCGGAAGTAGTGGAGTCTACACTCTCGCGCGAGCTCTGGCAAGTTCTTCTTCCACCGCACGAGCTTCACGCGGCGTGTGCAGCCTGCCCGTGGTGGTCCGGTACATGTGATCCATGGACTTGGTGAATTCCACCGCCGATGAGACGGGGTTGCTCGCATCTCGTGGATGAGAAGTCACTGCAGCACCAAGAGGAGTCTTCATGGGGAAGTAGCGAAGTCCGTGGCGCTGCAGTCTCGAGCGAGATGTTCCTCACCGAATGGCTTCTCGGCTGCATCTTGCACTCCATCGAAGAAGGTATCTCGAGGTAGGGGCGCCGAAACGTAAATGGCTCCGTTGGTCGCAAAATCCTTGAAGATCTTTACTTCCACCTCCAGCGTGCCTCGCTCCGTACATGCCAACGTATCCTTGGTAGAGGGGTACGGGCGGAAGTTGAGCTCTGCATGAGGTTGTACAGATCATCGCAAGAGTCCGGCAAGGGTTCCATGGGAGACGCGGGTGGGTTGCTCCATCTAAAATTTGGAAGAGGAGAGGAGTTAGTAATCAGTTTTGGTAAGAGATTGAGCAAAGGAAGAGATGATTTTAAAAGGGGTATTTCTTATCAAAATATATCCTTAAGGTTGGTCTCTAGCTAAGGTCACGTCATAGGGTCAACTGCTCGATACCATTTCGCACTGACCCGAACAACAACTCCAAGTCCTCTGTAAATCGCACTATCCTGTGAAAGCTTGTGCACACAGTGTCAACAGTAATGTATATCATGCAAAAATCACCACCGAATATTATTAAACGACAAAATATGGCCTTAAGGCCAAGTCTTACAATATAGGGAACATGGCCAACAAAAGAAATGAAATAGCGGAAAGCAATAAAGGTAGCAGAACAGCCCATCCAGCCTCCTACAGGCGAATGACTGTAAGACACGTCCTACTCGCTGAAGTAGTCCTCACCGTCGTAGTCGCCCTTGAAGTCTGGCAACAGATTAAGCAAGGTGAGTACGAGAGTACTCCCAAGGTAAGCAAGTAAATGCTTACGCAAGTTACACCAGGAAATATAACAGAATTGATGCATTCATAATGGATTTCAAGGAAGGCTTAATAGGGTAATGTGCTAAAAAGCAATACTTGAATTTGAAATATAATAACGTAAATACGAAAAGCTGAACTTTAATACAGTATATGAAACATTGTTTTAACAAGTAATATCGTTAACGTAGGCTCCGACCCATACTAACCTATCCACGGAATCCACCTGCACTCAAAACCAAACCGCCATTTATCCGTGCTCAAAACCGTGTTTTATAAAATCCAAGTCTAATTTGTGACAACTTTACTCAAAGATGTCCATGACCGTGGACACGGCTACCCGATAGATTCTAACTCGCAGAGGTGTACAACTTTACCCACAAGATATTTCCTCTCACTTGAGCCACGCGATAAACACACCGCTTAGGTGTGCGGCGAGAGTTCATGACAAGGTGCTCCAATGATCCATAGCCAAAATAGTCACCGCCACTAAGGTTTCACCACAACTCGAATCCACGAGTTGGAGCCCCTCTCCGTGCCATGTGAGACTTCTCACACCCTCGCCGCGCTCACATTCACTCCTACAAATGAGACTATGTTTAGAACTTCACAAATTACTTAGCCAGTCCGTCCCATACCGGACTTGTGGTAGTAATGAAGTGACTTCGTAAAATGAATCACAGAAACGGTCCTTATGTTGATTTAGGCCCATCCACATTCCCCCGTGCACGACAATCAACCAGGTGTCACCAAACACGAGGCATGCCGGCACCCACCACCTAACCATTAGCCTAAGTCCAAATCATAAGTTTCTATTTTCATTTTTAAATAATTTTCATAAACCATCCTTGACTCACCGAAGTCAAGAACTCAATTTTAAATCGTCATTTCCTATGAAAGACATTAATCCCACCTAAGGTTATTCTAAGCCAGGCTAAGCATTCTATGAAATTTCTAGTTAACACTATGGTACTAACTAGTTTTCAGCTAAGGTGACAAGGTATATGAATTTGTGGTTCAAATGGGCTATAATCAAAGGATTATGGGAATATCTATCATTTAAACTGAATTTAAATTACATTTGAATAGAAGTACGCATGCATATACAGTAAAACAACATATCTAAATTTGAAATATTAGGTTCAACATGGTCAAAGGTGTAACTTGCCTTGGTCGAAGTCCTGCTGGGAATCGTCGAACTCAAAGTCTCCGGAATTGTCGAAATCTAACGTAAAGAGCCAATTCAAAGAAAATTAAAAAACAAAATTCAAATAAATTTAAAATTTGAAAATTATGCCAGAAATGGATAGATCATGATTTTAGAAAAAATTAGAAATTTGAATGGGTCAATGTGGAGTTAAAATGCAAAAGTTATAGCCTTCCAAAGTTTTAATTCAAATTAAAAGAAAAAGGGTATTTTCTGGATTTATTTTTAAACTGAAAAGGATTTATGACGTCAGCAAGGATTATTTTTCTAAAGGAAATAACAGATTATGACGTCAGCCCTTGGATTAATTTATTCGGGAGAGGTCGACAGTGGGGCCTTGACGGCACCACGTGGTTGCTACGTGGCTGCCACGTGGTTGCTACGTGGCTGCCACGTCACGGCAACGTGCCGACGTGGTGGCACGTGCGCGAGGTGGCGAGGGGGCGCCGGGTGGCGCCGGCGTGGCGCCACCGGGCGGCCCGCCGCCACCAAAGACGGGACCGAGGGTCGCCGGCGCCCGGCGGCGGCAGCGGCTGGCCGAGGCACCAAAACGAAGGAGGACGCGGAGTGCATCGGTACCTTGTGCGGAGGCCGAGGTGACCGAGGGGAGAATCGGCGGAGGGGCGGCGGTCGGAGAGGGCTTCACCGGCGGCGAGGAGTTCCGTGGCGCACGTGTTCGTGAGAATGGTCGCGGGGATCGCCTTGGCACCAAAGAACGCCAAGGTGGTGTCGGCGAGGCTTGGGGTAGCAGGAGCCGGTGGCGATTGCTCGCCGGAGTTGCTGGAGGCCGACGATGGGAAATCAAACTCAGGGAGGCTCCGGTGCTCGAATGCCGCAATTGAGAGGAGTGGGGGAGGCGGTGTGAGGAGAGGAACCTCGGGGAGTCCTTTATATAGGCGGGGGAGGGGTGGTAACGGGCGCCCAAAGTTACTCCGGCGGCGGAGATGAACGCGACGGCGAGGTGGGGCGTAAAGCGCGACTTAATGCCAGAAACGGACGCGGTGCATGTGGGGGAGTAAAAGGGTACCGGCGCGGGGGAGAGAGAGGGATGGAAACCGAAGCTTTCAAAGCTTCGCCGTGTTAATGGCGGCGGTCGCGCGAAGATCGCGGGGAAGAAGGCAGGCGATCGGGGACGACGGTTCCGACAGGAGGGGCCCGCACGTCAGTGAGAGAGAAAAACGGTAAAGAAATCGGGCGGTGGATGGATTGGTGACGCGTGGCAGGAGAAGGAGATCGGGGCCGTAGGGTCCCGAGCGAACCGTTAAGTGAAAGGGAACGGTCCCGATTCCATCCGACAACGGTGATTAAATCCAAGCCGCGGGGTTTCGCCGACGGTTAAGTGGTCGCGACGGGCGGGATGAGATCCAAATGGCGAACGGTCCCGATCGCTTCACGTGGCGGCAGGAGCGAGGGGAGGCGCCGGCGCGTAAGTGGCCGGAGCGCCGAGATCGATCGGGCGGAAGCGGGCGGCTCGATGCACGCACACGCCGCACGCGAGAGAGGGAAGGCGGGATGAAGGGGTAAGTTAGATCGGACGGCTGGGAAAGAAACCGGCGGCGCGGGTTCGGTCCGATGGGCAACAGGTGTCGGCCTCGGGGGAAGTTTTGAATTTCAATTCCTTTTTGATTTTCAGAAAAGACTAGGAGGCTTTAAAATTATCAGAAAAATACCAAATAAATTTTGAAAATTTCAGAAAAATTCAGAGAACCTTCTGGGACTATTTGGGACTTAATAAAAATATTTTCCATTCATTTTGACAAGTATAATTTGTAAAAGCACAATTTGACTTAAAAGGGAAGTTTTTAATTCTTATAAAATCCTGAATTTCATTATAAATGCAGGTTTGACTTTAGGAAGATAAAATACATTTGTTTGATTTACATGAAATGCAATGAACTCATTTTGATCTTTTAATAATAGAAGTTTTTAATTTTCTTAAATCAGGACTTTGAAATAAACTTCAGGAAAATCCAATAAATTCCAGAATTGATTTTTAAATAAAGGAATATAATTTTTGGGATGTTACAGACAATTATCTACATAGCTGAGAGACCATGTGGAGGTAACCCCGGTAGTGTGATGAGTAATTGACACGTGTCCTATAAAGTCTGAGTTTGTTCCGGGTATTTTTATGCCGATTACCGATGCGGATATTTAAATTATATCATTTTGTGCGATGCTATGTAATGTATTTTCTTGTCCGGTGGATCGCAGGACTTTGAGACTGAGTCGTGGCGAGACACCCGTGACCGGACTAGGCACAAAGTACGAGGTCGAACGGCTCGATGTGTCGAAGACGGCGAGGACTCAAGTGGTCTGCGAGCGTCTTGCAAGAGAGGCAGGAAGCTTCGGGAAGGTGCAGAGGGGCGTTTTGGAAAATACGCAAAGCTGCACAATCGGAAGCGGATTTTATATGGAATAATCCATTAGTGGAGAGGTGTTGTAACCTAATGGGTATAATTGAGTGTAAACCCATTAGTGGAGAGGAGTTGTAACCTAATGGGTATAATTGAGTATAAACCCATTAGTGGAGAGTGGTGTGACCTAATGGGTAAAGTAGTCTACTAGACCCATTAGTGGAGGCTATAAATAGAGGTGCTCTCTAGGTGGAGAATGGCACTTGAGATAGAGAGAAAAAGAAATGGGTATGAGTATTAGGGTTTTCTAATGCTTGTGCTCTTGGGAGAGAATTTTTTTTATGCAAGATTTAGAGTTCATTCTCTCCTTGTGGGTGTTCTTGAGTGAGATATGGAAGAGTTGATGTAAACATTCATTGTTTATATTCGTTCATCGCTCTTCGTCTCAAGAGAAAAGTTATTGTGTTATATCTCGTGCCATTTACTTGCTTTCGTTTTAATTTATTGTCCTAGTTCTAGTTGCTATTATATATCTCTATATATATATGCTTTGAATTTCATTTATGAAGTTCTTGTGAAGGTGCTAGTTCTCTTTGTAGCTTTCCTAGTTTTTTATTTCACAAACTTTTAATCCTTTGGCCTTCGCTTCTATTTCTTTTGTGTGTTGATTTCTTGTCAAGTAACTGCAAGTATTGGTAGGCTCTATGATGGGACACTATCTCAAAGTATGATAACTAGCTTACTCCCAAGAGCATAGGATGTAAATACTAGTAGTTAGGATTTTCAAGAAGTCAAAATCTGCTAGCCTTGTTGTCACCAAGAATCTTTATTTCTTTCGGTTTCTTGTCTTGCTCGTGATGTGCAGTTCGCCAGCATTATGTGATTCTTTCATGGTTGATTTGTCCTCTTTGTTCTCTGCTCAAGCATGTAAGCCTTGCACCAAGAAGCGCATACTAGAGAGGCATTAAACCTCTTTGTTTTATTTGCTTTTCTTTGTGTGTGTGCTGTTCGTTAACAGCACGTTGTTCGGGTGAGCGCTGCTTGGTTGGCAAGTTGTGTTTCAGCAAAGATGATCTGAAATATGCAATCGACCCTTTGTTTCTGCTGCAGCTTGTCCATTGTCTTGTCTCGCTGTTCGGACGTGCTAATTGCAAGAACTTGTTCCTCGTTAGTTTCATTTGCTACTGTGTGGTATATTTTCTAGTAGACAAGTCTGCAGTGGGCACTCGCTGCTATCAGCTTTTCGGGTCTACCTCTGCCAACACAGTCTGTTCGGCTGCTACAGCAAGTACTTTGTTTGTTCGGCTACATCATCTATTATTTCCCTGCGTGTGTGTCCTGGTTTAGAAGCCAATCTCCCTTTTGAGTTAAAGTTTAGTTCAGCTTACCCGAGAAGAGCAGCAGAGAGTTGTTGTGTTTTTATTGTTCTTGGTACTACTCTCTATTCAGTTTTCACAAAGCAGTCGCATCATGTTAGACACCCATTCACTGCTATATTAAGTGCTTATTTACGCCTATTTTGTCTTCTCGATCTTTCTTTGTTCTCCTTGGTTTTAGGTGCAGTTTTTCAGTTTGTTTTTATGCTACTTTTTCTTCTCATTTTTTTGGTTTGCTTTTTAGTGTTCAATCTTTTAGTTAACAAATCAACCAAGTTAGTAGCATGCGCTTTCAGTTTTCCAGCTTTAGGACAAGTGAGTATTTATTCTTTGAGAGTCTAGTGAGTGTTTAATTTCTTGCTTCATAGCTTTTATAGCTATCGGAGAAGAAAGTTGTTTGAATACCTCGGGTAATTTTAAAAGGCACCATTCACCCCCTCTCTGCCGCTTTCGATCCTTCAATTGGTATCGAGCCGGTTAACTCGCCTATAGATCTTAACCGGTCATGAGCCATGGCAATGCATGTATTTCGACTGCCGCCTATTTTCGATGGCATTGATTACCCTTCCGAAAAGCCGAATGGAGACATATATCCAAAGCCTGTGGTACGCCATCCGCGCAAGGTCAAGGTCCGCTTTGTTGTTCCTACCGATGAAAACATCGATGCCGGAAATATGGTGATGTTGAGGCAAATGCAAAGGCAAGGAACATTATCATCCTGGGCTGAGTCGAGTGAGTTTGATCGCATATTCATCTTTCGTCCGCCTTCGATATTTGGGTGACCTCGATGCTTACCATGAGGGCACCACCCAAATAAAGACGATGCGATAGGACCGGGCAAGCGAGTATAACAAATTTGAAATGCTTGTCGCGAGTCCCTTGATGAGTGTTTTGCGCGTTTTCACAAGATCTTGAGCAACCTCCGAGCCGCTCGGTCTCACATACTCCGACTGGATAACGCCGACAGATGCTCACCGCACTCGACCTGCGTGTTTGGGAGATGAAAGTGACTACCATCAAGGACACCACGCACCTCTCGACTTTGACTCTTGATGCGTCAGATTCACGCCTCAAGACTCACGAGATTGACATTGTCTCTCGCAAGTCGAATTCACATCGATGGCCTTAGTCACCGATCCCTGTTCGCTTCGGTCTTTCTTCTGATTTGCCGTGTGGATTCTCCCTTGCTGCTCTCTGTGACATAACTGATGATCAATTAGAGCAGCTCGAGGATGAGCAACTAGCCCTCCTAACTAGGAAGTTTTCCCATGCTTACAAGAGGAGGAGGGACAGAAGAGGAGGACTCATTATTTGTTTCGAGTGTGGTGGCCCCAACCACATTCGGCAAATTGCCCAAGCCGTGAAGGGCAAGAATGACTACGGCGGTAAGCAAGAACGACTACATCGACAAGAACCGCAACAAGAAGTCCCATTCACGCCAAGGCAAGAAGAAGTTCCGCAACTTTGGCAAAGCCAAGAAGCTCTTCCACCGCGTCCTCACCGCTTTCGACGACATCGACTTCAAATGACGTGGAAGGGTGGAGCGACGACGACGACAAGGATGATCAAGATCCCAAGGACGGCGACGACTTCATCGGCATGTGCTTCATGGCCAACGACAACGACGTCAGTGATAGCGAGCTCTACAGTGACTCCGATGAGGTAGGTCCCTCCTACGACCAGCTCTATACTGCATTTCTGAAGCTAGGAAAGTTTTATGCTAGATCTAGAGCTAGGGTTGTGGATCTTGAGAAGGAAGTAGAGAGATCGTCACGGGAGTTTACTTCACTTATATCTGCTCCCTCCCGTGACGAATGTGATGTATGTTCTTCTTTGCTTGGAGATATGAAGAAGCTAAGGACCTCTCATGATAGTTTGACTTCTGAGCTTGATTTGCTTAAGGTGAAGAATGATAGTCTGCTTGCTGAACTAGAGATGAGTAGGGTTGCTTCTATTTCCTCTAATATTCGGACTACTTCTTACACCTCATGTGAGGATAAGGATAATGCTTTTAGAGGTCTTTACACTATGCTTATTGATCTGCTCAAACTTGTGAAAATTGCAATAACTTAAAATGAACTTAAAAGAGCAGATCATAAAATTGCTGAATTGCATGCTTCTTTGATCGAGCCAATTGCTTCATGTTTAAATTGTCCTAAATTAATCACGAACTTGAATCTGTCTCAAAACAGCTTTCAAAAAATGGTTGACCACAACAAGAAAATGGCTAAATATGCTTCGAGGACCCCGTTAGCTCACCTTGCAAAAATTGTGATAAACTAAAATCGACTTGATTATTTTGGAAGAAAATGCGTGAAGCTAACTAAGGATCTACTAGAGAAGTCACAATCATGTTGTAATGTGTGTGCCGGTGTTGGGGAGAAGCCCAAGGGTAAGGTAGAGACGCCTAGCGACGTGAGCCAACTGCGCTAGTAGTAGGACTGTCCCATCGTAGTCTACCGTGCGTGCACAAGCCATTCTTTCCTCTATCATTGGTTCTTCTTCCGCCTCCTTACCCTCTGCTGTTCCCTCTTCTCCTGCTTCTTCTTGCACCTCTCTCTTTCGGAGTGTCGATCTTATGAACACTCTCGAGAGATTTGTAGGAGACAAGAAGAAGCTCAATCTTATTCTAGACCAATCTAAGATTTGCGATTTAATCGGGGTCTAGGATATGATTTCTATGAGGACATGAGGAAGCATCCACCGCCGTGCTCGCACTCCATAGCACTGTGTGTGATCGAGACCGAGACCAGGACTGAGAAAGTCAAATTTAAGTCTGCAGGCTTTGTCCAAGAGATTTCGGCGACAAAAGTGATTCCACCGCAACTTCGCCTCTCACAGGTGAAGTTTCATTGCACCTTCGCCGAAGGATGGACATATGATCGACCGATGCTTCAGCGTGCGAGATTGCGCAGAGGACCGTGTTGCAGCTCTTAGGCGTATTCGTGGTCAGCCCGGACCACAGTGCACCTAGGACCAGCACGAGGTCTAAGGTTGCTACCGCGATGCTTTCGGCAGCATCGAGGACTTGATTTTTCTCGTTCTTCTCGATTTTCGTCCTCGATTTGCCCCATGTCATGATATCCGCCGCCACGAGGGTAGATCTCGCTTCCATCGAGATAACTACCCGCGGCGAGATCGGCGTGTTGTTGGTACTCCGACTCGCTCTCAGAGCGATCGGACCCAAAGAACGACTTTGGGTCCGCTCTTAGACCTTCTGCTTTGAGTGACAGAGAGCGTAGGGTAGATAGAGGTCGGGTCGTGTTTGACTACTTTATCCGCTCGACGTGTTATTCAAGATTGGGTGCCAAAATCATCGTTGATTTACCCCAATATCGAGACTTTACTCTTGTTTGACTCAGTTCACGGCGAGGAAGGGAAAGGTTTGGCTCGTAGACTCGGGTGTTCACGACACATGACCGAGATTCTCGTTGGTTTTCTTCCCTTGCCCGTGCTCCGGTGATGAGACGATCACCTTCGAGATGTTTCATCCGGGCGTGTCATCGCCAAAGGTACAACGGCGATTAATGAGTCTTTTGTTTTAAAAGATGTTGCCTTGGTTAGTAAGCTGCGGTATAATTTGCTTTCGCCTCGACTTACCGATGACGACTTTGAGGTGAGCTTTAAGAAAACAATTGCAAAATTCTTGATTCTTCTGTAGTCCGTTTATGGATTTCTCGTTTTGGGAGGATCTTTCGTGCTGATTTTTCTGAGTCTTCTGGTGATCCTCTCAGGTGTTTAGTTGCTTCTGATTCCCGCGACCTCTCTTTCTGGCATAGGAGACTTGGTCATATTGGATTTGATCATTTGACCCGAGTTAGCGGTCACGATCTCATTCGTGGTCTGCCGAAGCTCAAGATGGTCAAAGATCTTGTTTGCGCTCCTTGCCGGCACGGCAAGATGGTTGCCGCTCCCATCCTCCCATCCACGATCCACGATGACCGATGCAGGGACAGCTGCTCCACATGGACACAGTTAGACCAGCTAGAGTGCAGTCAGCAGGAGGGAAGTGGTATGTTCTTGTCGTAGTCGATGACTTCTCGAGGTACTCTTGGGTGTTTTTCTTAGCCTTGAAGGATGAGACGTTTACACATTTTTGAGGTCTGTTCAGTAGGCTTTCTGTTGAGCTTCCGGGTGCCTTACGAGCGATCCGTAGTGACAATGGCACGGAGTTCAAGAATTCCTACTTTGAGAGGTTTTGCGATAAGTCAGGTGTAGAGCACCAGTTCTCTTCTCCATACGTCCCCCAACAAAATGGCGTTGTGGAGAGGAAGAACCGTACCTTGGTCGAAATGGCCAGGACGATGCTTAATGAGTATTCTACACCTAGGAAGTTTTGGGCTGAGGCAATAGCCACCGCGTGCCATGTTTCAAACAGAGTCTTTCTGAGGGCACACTTGCATCGCACTTGTTTTGAGTTGAGATACGGGCGAAAGCCCAGCATATCTCATTTTCGTGTTTTTGGTTGCAAGTGTTTTATTCTAAAGTCCGGGAATCTAGATAAGTTCGAGTCACGTTCTGTGGACGATTTTTCTCGGTTACTCGACTTCTTCGCGAGCTTATAGGGTGCAGGCTGAGTCTAGCAAAATGGTAGAGACCTGCGAGGTGACCTTTGATGAGGCTAGTCCGGGGACTAGGCCCGACATCTCAGGTTCAGTAGAGCAGTCTAAGCCCATCTTTGTGGATGATGAGGAGGATGAAGATGAGGGTTGTCTACCCGATCCAGTTTCTCCTCCCCTTGAGGTGCCTGCTTCCACCACCGTACCTCAAGGAGATCAGCCCATTCCTTCCGCATCCTCAGGAGCTAGTGGCTCTGTTCCTACCTCATCAGCTCATGAGGTAGAGGCCACTACTTCTCATCCAGGACCTCCCCATCATATCCAGAAAGCTCATCCTTCAGAGCGGATAATTGAGATCTCTTTGAGCGTTACACGCTCAAAGTCCGCATGTCTCACTTCTGTCTCCACTCTGCTTTTGTTGTCTCTTTTGAGTCCAAGGATGTTTGTCATGTTCTATCTGATGAGTCTTGGGTCAATGCCATGCATGAGGAGTTGGAAAATTTCGAGAGAAACAAGGTTTGGTCGCTTATTGAGCCCCCGCGCGGTCACAATATTATTGGGACTAAGTGGGTGTTCAAGAACAAGCAGAGCGAGGATGGAGTGGTTATTCGGAACAAGGCTAGACTAGTAGCTCAGGGGTACTCCCAAGTTGAGGGTCTAGATTTCGAGGAGACCTTTGCCCCTATAGCCAGACTTGAAGCCATTAGAATCCTGCTTGCCTTTGCAGCTTCTAAGGATTTCAAGCTTTACCAGATGGACGTCAAGAGTGCCTTTCTCAATGGCTTTATTGAGGAAGAGGTCTACGTCAACACCTCCTCTGGTTTCGAAAACCCCAAATACCCAAACCATGTCTTCAAGCTTTCCAAAGCTTTGTATGGACTTAAGCAGGCCCCTAGAGCTTGGTATGAGAGGCTTAAGTCCTAACTGTTGAGTCATGGTTTTGAGATGGGTAAAGTAGACAAGACCTTGTTCATTCGCCAAGGCATGGCAATCGATCTTCCGCTCGTCGGCATTTATGTGGATGACATCATCTTTGGCGGCTCCTCACATGCTCTCGTTTCTCAGTTTTCCGATGTCATGAGCTTGAAATTTGAGATGAGCATGATGGGCGAGTTGAGCTTCTTTCTTGGCTTCCAGATCAAGCAGACTCGGGAGGGTACCTTCTTGCATCAGGGCAAGTACACTCGAGACCTCCTGAAGCGCTTTGACATGAGTGATGGCAAGCCAGTATCTACTCCGATGGCGACAACGACTTCACTTGATCCAGATGAAGATGGCGAGCCCATTGATCAGAAGGAGTTCAGAAGCATGATCGGTTCCCTCTTGTACCTCACTGCCTCGAGACCGGACATACACTTCTCTGTGTGTCTGTGTGCTCGATTTCAGGCTTCTCCTCGCGTGTCTCACCGTCAAGCGGTGAAGCGCATCTTTCGGTACCTTCGAGCTACCATTGACTATGGTATCTGGTACTCTTCGTCTTCCTGTCTTTCCCTCAGAGCATACTCCGATGCAGACTTTGCTGGCTGTAGGATAGACAGGAAGAGCACTTCTGGCACCTGCCAATTCATTGGCACTTCTCTTGTTTCTTGGTCATCTAGGAAGCGATCGGTGTTGCATACCACCGCAGAGGTCGACGTTACGCTTGCCGCCGATTCTTTCGCAGCCGCATTACTCTGGATGGTTTCGACCCTGCGGGACTTTGGGTTAGTTATAGATAGTGTTCCACTCTTTTGTGATAACACTTCTGCTATTAACATTGCCAAGAGCCTAGTGCAGCACTCCCGGACCAAGCACATCGATATCCGTTATCATTTTCTTAGAGACCATGTGGAGAAGGGTGATATAGTGCTCCAGTTTGTGGAGAGTGACCACCAGTTAGCTGATATCTTTACCAAGCCATTGGATAGCTCTAGGTTTTCACTCTGCGGGGGAGAGTTTGGGGTGGTTTGTCCTTATGGACTGTTGTGAGGGGGAGCTTTATGCTTTACTGTTTTTTTATATTGATTATGCTCTTACTCTTTTCTGTTGCATAGCTTTCGGGGTGCTTTCGGGTTAGTCCTTCTAGCATAGGTTAGAGTGGTTTTCTTGTCTAGTTGCTTAGACTTCTGCTCTTATCTTGTGATTCTAGGATGCTGCTTATTAGCTGTTTCTTATCTCATTAGGTTGAGCTCACTCACGGCTTGTCGGTTCTAGCGAGGTTTGGGCCATCCTCGAGTAGACAGGGTACGTGTTTGCTCTCTAGTGTGTGTGCTAGACAGTCAGCTAATAGTCCTGGAGTCATATGGGGTAGACGAGAGTCTGTCTAAGCCATAGTACTCTGTACATCTTATCTATGCTTTAAGGACTACCCATTTGGATTTTCTTTGCCAGCTTCTCGTTTTTATTGCTTTGGTTCAGGGGGAGTTCATTTGGGAGCTTCTAGATATTAATTTTGACATAACTCAACTTGAACTAAAAGTGCATCTCATGTTGAGGGGGAGCTGGATTTTATTGCATTTCAGTTTGCATTATAATATAACTACATGGAGCCTTGATTATTATCCAATTATGATTTGTTTACAATGCATTACATCTTGCCATGATCTGTGCTTAATTGTTAGATTTATCATGACTTTATATGTGTAGTCTAGTCTTTGCCATGATAAGTTACTTAAAAAAACATGCTTAACTTGAATTAATTCATGTCATGGTTAGCTTTTGAGACTAGTCTGACTTTAGTTATCCTTTTATGATTTATGCCATGTCAAATAGGCTACGCTGAGTCTTGAATCTTTGTTGAGCTTTAGATTGAGCTATGTTAGTTCTTTTATGTAGTATGAATTATCATTAACTCCTTCGTCTAGAACTACATTTATGTAAAAGCAAAAAGATCTCTTTTGTGCGAAAAAACTGATCTCACCAATTCTTTCTTATGAGACTGCTTGCCATTGCACTAGGCATGAACTCAGGGGGAGTTTTGGTTGACCAAGATCATCTCCTTAAGCTTCTCGCTTGGAGTGATCGCATAAGGCTTGAGATCTAGCACATGGCTAAGAATTGTGAAAATGGTTGAGGCTTAGGAGGCAGTTGTGGATGGCTCCTAGTCCAGGACTCGCTTTGCTAAGATAAAGCCAAAAATAATTTTGAGAAATAGTCAAGTGTGCTAAATTTGCTTATTCACAAAAAGACCAAGTATCAAAAAAAAACTTGTAGCACTCTAAACCGGCTCAATATTAGCTTCTTGATTTCACTTAGATTATTTGACATGGCTTGCATCATCCTTGGATACCTTTAGCTAGACTAATATCAAAACTTGACATGCTAAGAAATTGGATCAATTTTCAGATTATGACTTATTTGGTTTAGCTTTTCTCTACATAAATAGTCATGATCTTGATAGCATTCCTATGAATTATGGCTTGGTGTAATACTCGCAAAATCATTATGGATAATCTTCATGGCTCCAAATGCTTAAAATAAAGAACACACAAGTCATTTCATTCTCTCGTACATTTTGATGAATTTATTGCCAAAAGGGGGAGAAGTTTGGAGAAAAAGCCTTCTGGAGCTTTGCAGAAAAATTTGCTCTTCCTTTTTCTGCTCCAGTTTTCTCTTTTGTCGATATGGTCTTAGTTACCTTGTTTTTCTTTTAGACCATATTTGACTCACAAACTCAACTTTATATGCTTTTTCCGTGTTTGTCAATATACTCATCAAGGGAGATTGAGAGACCATGTGGAGGTAATCCCGTAGTGTGATGAGTAATTGACGCGTGTCCTATAAAGTCCGAGTTTGTTCCGGTATTTTTATGCTAATTACCGTCGCGGATATTTAAATTATATCATTTTGTGCGATGCTATGTAATGTATTTTCTTGTCCAGTGTATCGCAGGACTTTGAAACGGAGTCGTGGCGAGACACGGTGACCGGACTAGGCACGGCGGTCTTGAGGTCGAACGGTCGGATGTGTCAAGACGGCGAGGACTCGAAGTGGCTGCGAGGCGGCGCGGCAAGAGACGAGAAGCTTCGGGAAGGTGCAGGAGGCGTTTTGGAAAATACGCAAAGCTGCACAATCGGAAGCGGATTTTATATGGAATGATCCATTAGTGGAGAGGTGTTGTAACCTAATGGGTATAATTGAGTGTAAACCCATTAGTGGAGAGGAGTTGTAACCTAATGGGTATAATTGAGTATAAACCCATTAGTGGAGAGTGGTGTGACCTAATGGGTAAAGTAGTCTACTAGACCCATTAGTGGAGGCTATAAATAGAGGTGCTCTCTAGGTGGAGAATGGCACTTGAGATAGAGAGAAAAAGAAATGGGTATGAGTATTAGGGTTTCCTAATGCTTGTGCTCTTGGGAGAGAATTTTTTTATGCAAGATTTAGAGTTCATTCTCTCCTTGTGGGTGTTCTTGAGTGAGACATGGAAGAGTTGATGTAAACATTCATTGTTTATATTCGTTCATCGCTCTTCGTCTCAAGAGAAAAGTTATTGTGTTATATCTCGTGCCATTTACTTGCTTTCATTTTAATTTATTGTCCTAGTTCTAGTTGCTATTATATATCTCTATATATATATGCTTTGAATTTCATTTATGAAGTTCTTGTGAAGGTGCTAGTTCTCTTTGTAGCTTTCCTAGTTTTTTATTTCAGCAGCCTTTAATCCTTTGGCCTTCGTTCTATTTCTTTTTGTGTGTTGATTTCTTGTCAAGTAACTGCAAGTATTGGTATGCTCTATGATGGGACACTATCTCAAAGTATGATAACTAGCTTACTCCCAAGAGCATAGGATGTAAATACTAGTAGTTAGGATTTTCAGCAAGTCAAAATCTGCTAGCCTTGTTGTCACTGTTTAATCTTTATTTCTTTCGGTTTCTTGTCTTGCTTTGTGACAGAGTTCGCCAGCATTATGTGATTCTTTCATGGTTGATTTGTCCTCTTTTGTTCTCTGCTGAAGCATGTAAGCCTTGCGGCCAAGAAGCGCATACGAGAGAGGCATTAAACCTCTTTGTTTTAATTTTTTTCTTTGTGTGTCTTTGTTGTTAACAACACGTTGTTGAGTGAGCGATTCTGTTTGGTTGGCAGTTGTGTTTCAAAGAAGATGATCTGAAATATGCAATGGTCCTTTGTTTCTGCTGCGATTGTTCGCTGTCTTGTCTGCTGTTCGGACGATGCTAATTGCGAGCAACTTGTTCCTGTTAGTTTCATTCTTTGCCGTGGTATATTTTCTAGTAGACAAGTCTGCGGTGGGCACTCGCTGTATCGACTTTTGGTCTACCTCTGCCAACACAGATGCTGTTAATTTGCTCAAAAGTACTTTGTTTGTTCGGCTACATCATCTATTATTTCCTCTGCGTGTGTCCTGGTTTAGAAGCCAATCTCCTTTTGAGTTAAAGTTTAGTTCAGCTTACCGAGAAGAGCAGCAGAGAGTTGTTGTGTTTTTATTGTTCTTGGTACTACTCTCTATTCAGTTTTAGCAAAGAAGTCGCATCATGTTAGACACCCATTCAACGCTATATTAAGTGCTTATTTACATCTATTTTGTCTTCGATCTTTCTTTGTTCTCCTTTGGTTTTAGGTGCGCTTTTCGGTTTGTTTTTATGCTACTTTTTCTTCTCATTTTTTTGGTTTGCTTTTTAGTGTTCAATCTTTTAGTTAACAAATCAACCAAGTTAGTAGCATGCAGTTTTCAGTTTTCAGTTTTAGGACAGTGAGTATTTATTCTTTGAGAGTCTAGTGAGTGTTTAATTTCTTACTTCATAGCTTTTATAGCTATCGGAGAAGAAAGTTGTTTGAATACCTCGGGGTAATTTTAAAAGGCACCATTCACCCCCTCTGTTGCCGTTTCGATCCTTCAATAGCTCTTTTGCCTAGACTAAGCTATTATTAACATTTCTTTAATCATAGACACTTGATCTTCAGCCTCCTGAATCATGTCAGTCCAAACACATGACGTTATCCTGTCTCCTTCCAATTGAGAGGGATTCAACAGGGCCATCCATAGAAAGCTTCAAATGGTGATATTTGCAAACTAACTTGGCAACTATTTTTATAGAAAAATTATGCGCAGGGCAAACACTTATCCCAGCTAATACCATGAGCTAAAACATAGGCTCTCAACATATCCTCCAGAATGTGATTCACTCTTTTAGTCCATCAGTAGTAATAAAGTTCAAATAGGTACCTATGGCTTCATGCAAACTTTGCCAAAATCGTGAGGTAAACTGAGATCCTCTATCCGATACAATCTTATTTGGCACACCATGCAAACTAAGAATACTTGACATATACAACTCTGCTAGATGATCTCCAGTATAAGCAGTCTTTACCGGGATGAAGTAAGCAATTTTGGTCAAATGATCCACTTTTGCCCAAATATAAGCATAACCCAACTTGGTCTTAGGTAATCTAGTGATAAAATTCATACCAATTTCTTTCCACTTCCACTTAGGAATCTTCAAGGGCTGCAGCAATCTTGCTGGTCACTGATGCTTTGTATTTACTCTCTGGCAAACATCACACAATGCAACGTACTTAGCAATTTCTCGCTTCATACTTGTCCACCAAAATTTATCCTTAAAATCTTGATACATCTTGGTGCTCCCGGGGTGAATGGAATGCTTTGAATCATAAGCCTCCTTAAGGTAGTGCTCAAGTTGCCTTAAGCTTTTGGCTTTTGGGCTTTTTTTGGCACTATTTGAGGTTTTTTTGGCATTGTAGCTATTGTAAGTTTTTTAGGCGTAATTAAATTCAAAAAATAAAAAATAGTTCTCTCATCACAGACATTGCAAAGGAATACAAGAAAAAAAGAAAAGGCAAAAAAGTCCAAAAAGCCATAAAAGACGAAATTAAGAAGTTAGAAGCTAAAAGCTAAAAACTGAAGCCGAATTTAGTAGGGCAACAGTATCAACTTCTTTAACTCTTGCTTGTCAGGTGCACAAATTTGATCCTTTAACCACAACGTTCCTTGTTCATCCTCCACAAAGTCTTGGGCTTTACGACGCTTCATATGGAACTTACTTTCCTTAATATATGAGTCATCTTTCTGTGCTTCTCGAATTTGATCTATCAAAGTAAGCTTTACTTCCATATTGTGTAAAAATCCTTGAGAAACTAATTCCAATCTCAACTTATGAAATTCTTCATAGATCTCTGGTTTACTTTCCTTAACCAATATATTATTGTAGTAACTCTTCGTACTTATAGCATCTGCTACCATATTGGATTTGCCTAGGTGATAATGGATTTGAACATCATAATCCTTGATTAATTCTAACATTCTTCTTCGTCTCATATTCAGATCCGACTAAGTAAAAATATACTTCAAACTCTTATAATCCGTACAAATCTCATAGCGATTACCAATAAAATAATCATGACATATCTTCAAAGCATGTACCACAATAGCTAATTCCAAGTCATGAGTAGGATAATTCTTTTCATATGGCCTCAGGTGACGTGAAGCATGTTCAACAACTTTGCCTTCTTGCATAAGCACACAACCTAATCCTAGACGCGAAGCATTACAATAGACATAGAAGTCTTTCTGA
The DNA here is from genome assembly GCA_036346265.1 of Melocanna baccifera. Classification (NCBI taxonomy): domain Eukaryota; kingdom Viridiplantae; phylum Streptophyta; class Magnoliopsida; order Poales; family Poaceae; genus Melocanna; species Melocanna baccifera. The sequence goes on from CM070677.1 coordinate 13,822,270, forward strand.
ATATCCAGTACTACTAACACTGGCACAAAAGTCAAACACTTCTTCAACTCTTGAAAACTCTACTCACACTCTAGAGTCCAAGTAAACCTTTTCTCTTTCTTTAGTAACTGAGTAAGTGATCTAGCTACTTTAGAAAATCCTTCGATGAAACGGTGATAATATCCTGCCATTCCAAGAAAACTTTGAAGTTAGGGTACCGACTTTGGTTGTTCCCAATGCAACACGGCTTTAACCTTGCTTGGGTTGACTGCTACTCTTTCAGCTGACATTACGTGACTAAAGAAATAAACTTTCCTTACCCAAATATCACACTTACTGAACTTAGTATGCAACTTGTGCTCTCTAATGTTCGGGATGCTCTTCTTCATTCTTAGAGTATATGAGAATATCATTAATAAACACTACTATGAATCTATCTAAGTATTCTATGAATACCTTATTCATCATGTTCATGAAATAAGCAGGAGTGTCGGTCAATCCAAAAGACATAGCTATGAACACATAAAGTCCATACCAAGTATCCTTATCTCAAATCAATCTTGGAGGAAACTCTAGCTCCTTTAAGTTGATAAAATAGATCATCGATCCTAGGCAACTTATTCTTGATAGTTACCTCATTAAGAGAATGATAATTCACACAAATTCTCATACTTCCATCTTTCTTCTTGACAAAAGAACTGGTGCTCCCCATGGTGACGAGCTAGGTCTCACAAATCCTTTATCTTATAACTCTTCAATTTGTTTCTTCATTTTTGCTAACTTCTTGGCAGATATCCGATAAGGTCTCTTAGAAATTGGGGCTGTCCCGGGGACTAAATCAATAACAAACTCAATATCTCGATCTGGTGGCATTATGAGAATATCTTCTAGAAATACATCGAGGCATTCTCTTACTATTGGCACATATTCCAAAACAATTGTCTTAAGACTGTCAACCACTAATTGTCCATGACACAAAGCAGTAGCTTGAAATCTAACTCTTACTCCTTTATCATTTTTCACTATCACGACTCTCTGTCCACAATCTATCACAACTTTGTGTCAGGCTAACCAATCCATTTCGAGTGTAACATCCAAGGTCTAAGTATGTAGGATGATTAAGTTGGCTAGAAATTCTACACCATATATTTGCAACAACACCTTGCCAACTCATCTTAGCTTTCAACTCCGAATCAGGGGATTGAACTAACAAGGGATACTTAAGAAGCATAGAATCCAAACTATTCTTGTTTATGAAAAACCAAGAAATGAACGAATGCGAAGCTCCAAAATCAAGCAAAACTGTAACAGTTACTAAGTTAACTAGGAACTTACCTAGTACAACGTTTGGCATTCCTCCAAGTTGTCCCGAAGCATAAGGCTTTCCACGACTAGTTCTTGGGGTTGATGTGTTGGCAGGGGTTGATCCAAGATTGAACCGAATAGGCATAACAATTCCCTTCTAAGGACAATTACTAGCAAAGTGTCCTAGCTCTATGCATCTATAGCAAACTTTGGTCTAAATGGAAGTATTGTTTCCTTGATTACTGTTGACTGGGTTGGTAGTACAGAAATTCTGATTGGCATGGCAGGATGCGTGGGATGGTGCCTTGAATGAACTCTGAGTGGGACAGTGAGTAAATTGTTGTGGACCCACTCGAACTCTAAGTTGATTTTGGTGGCCTCCTAGTTGTGCCATCCTACACTTATGGTTGTCTTCCAACTCTTTGCACTTGTCTTCCAAAACAAGTGCCTTGTCACTAGTTCTTGGAAATCAGTAAAAATGTGAGTGACTAAACCCACTTGAAGTACAAAATTCATTTCTTTTAAGAAGCGACTCTATCTAGCTTTATCAATTGCTACATCTTTAGGGGCATAATAAGCAAGCTGAGTAAACTTTTTAAGGTAGTCAGACACTGACAAGCCTCCTTGCTTTAAAGTGTGAAACTCTTCTTTCTTGAGGTCCATAATTCCTTCTGGCACATGAAACTAAAAAAAAGGCAGTAGAAAACTCTTCCCAAGTGATAGTCTACGGTGCTTCATGACTAGCTTGATAGTTCTCCCACCATTTGACGACAACTCCTTCCAGTTAGTGGCTGGCATGCAAAACCTTCTCATTAGCATCACACTGGGTGATTACGAGTTTCCTCTTGATCACACGAAGCCAATCATTTGCTTGAATAGGTGGAACATTTCTAGAAAAGGTTGGTGGTCTAGTCATCATAAACTCTGCATGTCTAGTTTGAGGTCATGCAACTTGAGGTCTAGGGGCGACAAATTGGGGATTAGGCTGATTGTTGACTAAGTTATACATTTGTTGCATCATCTGAGTCTGTGTAGTCAAAAAAGCAAAAATTCTAAGGATCTATTTAGGGTGGTTGGAATGGCTAGGGTGGTGGTGATGGTGGCAGTGGCAGATTGATTCCATTGTTCTCATCAGCTCTATCATTACCACTACTGCTACCACCTGGTCTAGTTTGTACCATCTATTGGTTACTTAAGGATTAGATAAGAGGGAAAAGCATAAGGTAAGAGAACAAAACTAAGGCGGGGAAAAGTGTCAAACCCAACTAACAAAGCTCATAGGCTTTATTTTTTCTTTTAAAGAAAACCACTCTATTATTTATTCAGAGTCTTAGTATGACTGCAACAAGTGTTTGAGGGGCTCTTTACAGCTTATATTTCACACACAAGAAAAACAAGCACAAATTTTAACATTAACGTCTACTGGTCCAAACTCCTAGATCTTATTAAGACATGACTCCTCACACCAAGAATCTCAACTAACTCTGCCAGTGTAAACACTAGCTCACTCGCTAAGATAGCCTCGACAGCCTAGGTGGTATTGATCCTTGGGGTACACAAAAGGCTAAGCTAACATAGGTGCGAACTGGTAATGATGAACCAGCTTTGGCGAAACTTCAGCGGAAGGTGGGGTAAGTGGTGGTAGTTGTTGAACCTCCTCTTGTGACTTCTTAGGTTCAAACTCCACTTCTTCAGGATCTTCTTCCTCATCTTCTGAGTGATATTCGAACATGATTGCACCTTCCAATGTTTCCTCCAAACCGATGACTTTCACTTCGGTCTCACACAGTTGCTCATAGATAGCACTTAGTTCATCCATGGTGGCTTTTATGCATCTTCTTGGGTAGCGACCATGCGGGCGAGGTGAACTATGGTAGTGTTGCTTTCTCCATAAGTAGTGCGATGGCAGGCAGGACGATTATCTCGGCTAGCAGAAGGATAGAAGTAAAACATAGTGTTCTCCAATTCTTCATAGTGCACGCTTCCTAGATGACGTATGGCCAAGTGAGGTATGTCTTGAATTCCTTCCTCAAAGATAGCTCTCCTTGCATGAAAATCCATTGGTCATCTTACTTTGGTTTTATCCCTTGCAAAGATAGTCATCTGGCAGTGAATTCCTTGTTGTTGTCCATTCTTAGTCCAATTGTTTCCACAATACAGGGTACGATCATAGCCTTCTAAGAATAGCAACATCCTCCAAAGTTCAGTAGCATACCCTCTAGTACGCTGTCCACAGGTGTGAAGCATCGGCATCTATTCAAAAAAGTGAACAGGCTAAAAGTCAAACTAAAATTCTTAGGGAAGAAGAAGGAATTTCAGTACCAAACAAGACCATGACCAAGAAGAACAAGATGGGAGAAGAGAGAATTTATTCTTGCAAATTAATTTTCACTTTAGAAAATTATTTTGAAGGCTTCCTATAATGACCATTCTAGCTAAGGTCAAGATCTACAATCGATATGGCTTTGATACCACCTCTGTTAGGACCTTGAATATGCAAATCCGACTCTCTATATATACTACACTAGTTCATGATCACACTAGTACACATAGTAGCAACATTGATGTAATATCATTCATAAATGATCTTATGATTAGAGTTTACAATTATTATGCCTCATAGGGCTTAGCACTAAAAAATAAACTTCCAATGGAAAACCAAAAGATAACTCCAGCAGAAAAATAAACCATCTCAAGACATATGCAATCGACTAGGGTTGCACAGAGCGGTGGAGATTCTTCTTCTTCAGCAACCGAGTTGTGTTGATAGCAAGGGTGATCACATAGAGTATTCAACAAGTTGTACATGAAGAATGCAATATATAGATGCAATGTTTGAACAAAGAAAATGGCTAACTTGGTGTAACATCCTGATTTTTAGTATTATTTGAAGCCTTTTAAAATAAAATTCACCATTTATTAATTAAAATCAATGTTTATTAATTAAAAAGATTTAATATGAATAAAATAAATATTAACATGTGTTAACAATATTTTATTTAGATTCCTTGTGTCTCAAGGAATTTTTTTGGAATTTTCTTTGTTTTTTTAAATTTATTTGCTATTTTCTAGAGCTCTAAATGATTTATTTGAAATTTTGAAAATAGAAAAAAAAAACCCAAAACCCTCAACACAGTAATGGGCTTTCACTTTGGTCAAACCACTCTCATCCATCTGATTTCCCCGGGACACACGTCGACCATCCGTGCCCAAGCCCCATCGGCCGTCAGATCTTGTCCTAAGACGTGTCAAGCATCCAGACTATGCGTTGCTGTTCATCTATGCCATCTCATCTCGTTCGTCTGTTTCCTTCTCGAGCCACGCATCCCTCATCTGCTGACCTCAGTTACTATTCATCACCGTCTTCCTCATGAACTCTGCAGCTGCCTTGGTTTCCGTGCTCAAGCCAAACTCCTCCACCGTTGTCTTCGAGTAAGACTTCTCGACGTTCATGCTTTAAAGTCGCACCCACTCCCTTAGTTCTCTCATCCTGTCGCCACTCGCACCGCCACCCTCGATGTTTGTGTCTTGTCGATTGAGCTTGAGTCACCGGAGTTGCCGTCTTCATCTTCAACCGTCGCCACCGACCTAACTGTGCATTGTCGTCGGGAACGTCACCGTCGAAGCACATCTATGCGTCGCTATTTGCCGTCTGGTACCGTTCTATGAGCTACCTGTCTCGTTCGCCGATGAGTCCCCGTCACCAACGAACCATCGCACCGCCTCACCTCGGCCGAACTCCATGCGCATCGCCACAGCCCGTTGCACTACTCCTCGATTCGCGTGCCCACCACTATGAGCCCTCGTGCACTGAAGCATCGCCCTAGACCCCATGCCACACCGCGCATCCATCTCTCGGCCATCCTATCTTCGTGGCTATCGTCCGATCGAATCCGCACCGCCGCAAAGAACCAACAGTCAAGATCCATCCACGTGGTTCATACCTCGCCGTTGGATCCCCGTGACGTGGGTTCAGCTTCCTTGTGCAGTGGTGAAGTGATCTACCAGTTCTTATCTAGCAGAAGAGGTTGGCGCGGCGGTCGGTTGCGAGAGAGGCAGCGGGGTTAACTTAGGCGGCGATGAACACCGACGAAACATCATTGGAAAAGCTCAATGTTATGCACATTGGGTTCATGGGATCCTTGTGGTACGGTTTGGGTTGGTGCGGTAACCAATGGTTGTCTGGGCTAACCTACAACAAGGTTCAGTAGAGAAGCAGGTGGGGTCCTTGACAATGATGACTTCTAGTTTTTCTTCGGCAAAGACAATGCCTTCGAGGAAAAGATCTTGGATAGGCAAAGCTTCTGGTGTAGTCGGCAAGGCTAGGATCTCTTTGATGCGGCGACAATTGCTCATCGGAGAAGAAACAAGCGACGGTGATGCAATTCACCAACGATGGCAACGCATATGCGAGGAAGGGGGAGCTCACAGTGTGAAAGACAAGGGCCTGAGGTCCTATTTATGCTTGTGAGAGGTGGTGGGTGGGGCGGAATCCAAAAAATGGTATGGCGGTGCTACAAAGTCTGGCTCGGACACGGGCGAGAAGAGATCATGCCGGAGATGACACACCTAACATGCGGGACCCACCAGTCAGTGGCAACGGCAAGCGCGTGGACACGGTGCCGAGGTAAGGCAGACGCCATGTTGGGTTGGGCTAGGTTCACTGTGTGATTGGGCTAAGCTGGTGAGAAAATAATTGGTCCAGGAAAAAGAATTAGCTGAAGGGTTTTCTGAATTTCTAGTAGCCTTTTCTTTTGTAGAAAAACTAGAGAATTCAAATAAGGCAAGAAAAATAGCAGACAACTGCAGAAAAATCCAAGAAAATCCAAAAAAATGCTTTGAGATACTGGGACTCAAATAAAATTTTTAGTAATATTTGATATTTCATTTTCCTATATAAATTTCTAAATAAATTTAAGCTATATTTTCTTAAAAAGGAAATTCATGGAAAAATAATTAAAGCAAATTTTAATTCAAAAAATTTAAAAACTCTAAAAATTGTGATATTACAACTACATCGTAGAATATATATGTATGCGTATACATATATGTATATACATACATGCATATATATATGTATATATATATATATACATATATGTATGTGTATATACATGTATGTATATATGTATTTTTGTGTATACACACACACTCTCTATTCTACACCTGAGCATAGAAGAAAGGGACCTAATCACGAATAAGTTATTCTATGGTCCACAACCTTTCATGTAATATCCCATTTGTACCCTTCCTAGGGACCTAACCGCGAATAAGGAAAATGGAATAGAGAAGAAAGGGGGGATTCGGTCAAGCCGTGCATGATCTACTCAGTCATGGGATGGGCCATGACCTACTTGGCATCGGGCTCGGCTCTTATAAACGAGAGAGGGAGGGGAGGCGCAGTACCTAAGCCATCCTCTACCCTAGCACCACGCTGTGCTGTTGCCCTAGCCACAACTGTCCTCTAGCCCTAGAGTGCCGCTCTGCCCTCTACCCTAGTGCCGCACCGCCCTACTACCCTAGCTGCTATTGTTTGCTTCTCTGGCTCGGTGTGCTATCGTGGTTGTTATTGTTGTGCTACTGTAGAGACCACGTAACCAAGGGGAGAAGAAAGAAAGTGGCAAGCGGAAGGGGCCGGTCAAGGGAGGAAGACTGAGAAGAAGGGAGAAAGAGGAAGAGAAAGGAAGAAGAAGGAAGGAGAAGAAGAGGAACCGTGGAGGAGAAGAGGAAGAAGGAGGAAAGAGAAGGGGAAAGAGGGATGTCTGCATCTGTGCTGGGTTTTGCCCATCCTGGCAAATCTTTGGGTTGTAGGTAAAATACTTTAGACCTTGTTTTCCTTTTTTAAGCCATTATAGATTGGTTTTGAGGATGTGTTAGTATTGCATGGTGAAGATGAGTTGAGTTGGGGGCGAGTTTTTGATGCTGAGATTCGACAAGGTGTGTTTGCGGATGAGTTTTGGGGTAGCTACATTCTATTTCATAACTTTTGCATAGTATGAATGTTGTGTATAATTGTTAAGGTTTCCATAGAGTTCAAAACATGGGATTTGGTTGAGTGGTATAGATGTTATGGTTTCGAGAAGGCTGTTGTCCAGAATTTGGTCACTACTTGATGTTGTCATAGTAATATATTATTTGGGTCTAGTAGTTGCCAAATTAAATTATGTTCATAACTATAGAAAGATAATTTTTCTTAGTTTCCATAAGTGTTATGGTTTATCATGTTTGGTACATTATATAAAAAGATACAAAATTGTTAAGATGGTTGTCCAGTAATACAATAGAATAGTTTTTGGGGGTTCAAATGAGGAATTAAATGGATTAATTAGGATTTTTTCGCCAACTAGGAAAGTATGGAAAATTTTGTGTAGTTTCTAGAAAATATATGTTTTCCTATGTTAGGGACTCTGAACCGCAACTTATGGTGTGTTGATCACCGAGACAACAGAGAGGGACTGTCCGGTGAAAGGGATTATTTAGGTCGAGAAGTGCATATGGGTGATGTTGTTTTGTGCTACTGCAGCACATGTTGAGTTTAAATTTAAAAATAAATTTCTGTAATTTTTTGGAGTTAAATCAAGCTTAAAATGAATTTTTAGAAATTAAATGATTTAATATGCTTAAAATAAAGTTTAACAAAAGATGAAAATATTTTATTTGAGTCCCTCAGGTCTCAAGGAATTTTCTGGTATTTTTGGTGAATTTTTGGGATTTTTCTGTTATTTTTGGAGTTTATTTTTATTTTCTCTAAATTTAGAAAAAAAAGAAACTTGATGAACAGTGTCAGGCCGAGCCCAACACTGTTCACCAGCCCAGCCTACTGCCATGCGTCGCCGCCCTGTCCCGCCACCTCCTCTCGGCCCATTCCGCCGGCCCGCCTCCGCCTCGGCAGCATCCCCGCCGCCCATGCTCACGCGTGCCCGCGTAGCCCTAGCCGGCGCAACTGCCTCGCCGTGGTCGACCGATGCCGCCCGCACCATGCGCCACTGATCCGGCCATCCACGTGTCCCAAACCGCGTCCCACTCGTGTCCGCGCCGTAACCGATCGGACCGCCTCGGTTCGTGCGCTATAAAGCCACCGCCGCCTCGATTCGTGTGCCCCACCGCCTCTGAACCCTCGCCTCCGCCCTCCTCGCCTCGCGCCGCCATCACCGGAGCCGCTCGCGCCTCCGCTCCGTGTGCACTCCGTCCCCGCCACCGCGTCCTCGAAGCCGCCAGAGACGCTCGCCGTGGACCGGTGAGTCTCGTCGCCGTCACGCTCGCCCACGCCGCCGACGCCGAACCTGCGCGTCGCATTGCCAAACCCGCCGCTTCGCGCCGCCGGCGCGCCCCGCGCTCGTGCCTTGGTCGACGCGCCCGCGTCCACGCCCGCGCCCCACCTCGCGTCCGCGCCCGCCACGCGTGATCGATCCGTCGCCCGGCCGCCCAATCCTAGCAGCTCATCCAGATCCGAACCAACGCCTCATATTCCGCCACGTGGTTGCACTTTGACCGTCAGATCCCGCCGTCGCCGCCCGCACCGACCCCGCTGCGTCAACCCAGTCCATGTGGCAGCCACGTCAGCCCTAACGCCACGTGTCGTTGCCACGTCAACACCACGTCAGCCAAAACGCCCCCGGGTGCCACGTCAGCGGCACGTCAGCTGGTGCCACGTGTCAGCATCTCGTAACGCCATGTCAGCCCTAGGCTGCTGCATCAGCACGCCCCTCTGCGCGCAATGTTTCGTGGACTGGGTCCACCGTGGACTCATTCTACCATGCACTGGGTTCATAGCACATTGCAATTTCTGATTTTTTAGATTTTCTTTCGAATTTATTTTCCGAGAGTCGTTCCCCTCCGTCCTAGCTCCGATTGACCCTGTTCTTTTTTTTCCAAATTCATCTAAAATCAAGCTCTAGCTTTTGGTTCTAGTTTCAAGGTTTTTGGAGTTCATTTGCTTATCATTTTATGTGATTTTATTGTTTTGATCGCTTTCTCTCTCGTTAGATTCCGATTCCGGAGGTGCAGGAGTACGCCAAAAGACCCCGAGTACCTCGCTGAGCATAACCAAGGTAAGTCGTAACTTTTGATCATGTTGAACCCAGTTTGTAATCTATTATATAATTATTTTATTTTAAATTACATTGCATCGCTATTTAATTACAAACTTTGTATGTGGTTGTTACCGTCCCATATTGAATTGCCCCGCCTTGATAATTTGAATGCCATGATACTATTATCACCATAGGTTGGAAAATTTACTAATGATGATATGCATAATATCACACGGGTTGTACGATTAGAATGTTATAATCTTACGATCGGGTTTATCATCGCATATGAATATTTAATTGACTAAATGATATATGGAATCGTGGTCGGTGCCACAACTATAAATTTTATACCGTGACATTAGTGTGTTATTGGCGGTGGTTATACAAATTTGGTTTTTTTCACTCGGGCGATTGATCGTGTAGTAAAGGGGGAAGTGCAGGTTCACTTCGTGGGATGTGGTAATCTCGCCTGGATAGATTTAAGGACTTAATTTTGTGCGCCATTGATCTGAGTTTTATCATGCAAACCACATGTCTAGTATAGGATAGACCTAGCTGATTAACTTGGGATGTTTCAGCTTTAATCTCGCCATTGAGATGAACATGGTTGCTGATTTTCATGTGGCGCAAGGGGGGTGTGATGTGAAACCCTAGCGGGCGGGATCAGGTTGGAATTGAACTTAGTAAAGGCCTTGTTGTGATTTTCTTAGGCCGAGGCTAATCACATCGTGTGGGTACAGTTGTGCAACCTCTGTAGAGTGTCAAACTATTCGAATAGCCGCGTCCTCTGTCATGGACAATGCTCGGTGATTTCACATGAGGAGTAGTGATTTCATTTAAACTAGTGGTTTATGGTTGGAAGTGAACATGTAGTTCACTGTTGGTTTAACTTGTGGATGTGATGTTCACAAGTAGTTTATTTCAATTCGTTTGATTATTTATTTATTACTGTTTTACTTAAAGTTCGCTTTAATCTATTTATCATATTTATCTTAAAATATTATTTTATGCAAATTAACCTTTCAGCCCTCTATTGGTAAGCCTTGCATACTATATTGCATTCATTTATTACAAACGATTTGCTGAGTACCAATGTACTCACGGCTTTACGCCTATGTTGCTCAGTTGAGAAGAAGGAGTATTGTCAGCAGGAGGTTCCAGAAGAAGAGTATTTCGACGACTTCACAGATTAGAACTTTGTTTTCCACTCGATAGCTTATGAGCTTGTCGATTGGCTGCTACGCTTTATTTTAGATTTTTCGCTGCTAGATTTAAAGCCCTTCCGGCTAGAGATATTGTAAGCTTGGCCATAAGATTGTACCTTTGAGATTTATTATTATTTAAGGTTTTCCTTCATTTTAGCGTGTGTATGGTTGTGATTACATCTATGTTTGACTGTGTGCACTAGCGTGATTTTGGACTAGTGCAGTTTACAGAGAGAGTCCGAATTTGCATATTAAGGTCTCGGCAGACAAGTACATGGTAGAGCGGTGGTTTGTGTTGATTGTTATTGCAGGCTATTTTTGTTGTAATTTTTATAGTAAAATCATGATATGTGTGTGTGTTCATCAACATATTGTTCATATGATAATCAATGATGCTTAAATGATTGAATGTTAATATTGGAAGAATGTTGCGTCATGTATTGCATTTATACACAGAACCTACCTCAGGTAGACACCCACAAGAGTGAGAAGAGAAAGACCTACTTTGATAGGCTCTCCAAAGGAGTGGAGGTTGGACCCATATCAAAGAGGATGGGCTAAAATGGTTCATTGACGGGTGAACACTCCGCTATATCAGTAGGAGCTACAGTTATAGACACATCCACATTGCATTGCATAAAAGTAAAGAAAAAAGAAAGAGAACATGAAATATAATGCCACAGACTACAATATTTATAGTTACTGACGTCAGACATGAGAATTATGGTTTATGTTTTGTTGATGCTATTGTTTTATTATATACTTACTAACTCGTCGACTCACTCTTGCTTTTGTTGCCGTTTTAGGTAACCAATGAAGAAGACATGCATAGAGAGAGAATAGCATATGATCGACACATATATTACCATTGTTTTGCCTATCACACTTAAATATGTTCTGTATATAGTAGAGAGATCATTTATGCAATTATTAGAGTTAGTGAGTCTTCCTAGAACATAACAATATTAGTATGGCATGTTGCCAATAAGTACAATTGGTTAAAGGGAATATTTTGTTTATCTTAGTTAATGTTAATTTTATTATTATCAACGTCAATGGTAAGATTGCTTTTGGTACATGGTTTCGTGTTCTCAAGTGCATGGTCTTGAGTGTCTCAAGTGCATGGTCCTAAGCATGCTTGGGAGCGATGTTACAAGGTTATATTTATGCTATTGCTTATCCTTGTTCTTTCACTATCTGTTATACTTGGTTTTAAGTAATTGTCTTATGGAAACATGGTTTATATGATTAAGAGAAAGGAGTGGTGACATTTTGGGTTCATTATTGGGTCGGGGTGTTACATTCTTGGGTCAAAACTCACATCCCACCTTAGTCAAAAGCTGGTCAACCACCTCACACCTTCATCAACAAGATGTAGCTCTCTACCCACCTTTTTTATGCTCAGACGATGAAGTAATTTACTAGCTTAGGTACAATAAATCCAAACTTTCAATGCAGTAATTATTTTTTATAGAGTTAAAACATATTCATCATGGATCACTATCACAACCTAGGTTTTTATCTAAAAATAATGATAATTATTAATTAATTTAGTTAAAATAAAATTAAGGGTTATTTGGTTTTCCTGAGTTTTTTCCTTGATTTTCTGCATTTTAAAAAGGTTTTTCCTTCTTCTAAAAATTAAAAATAATATATGTATAAAATAAAATTCAAATTTAAGTTGGAAATAATTTTTCTAAGTCCATAATAGCCTCAGGAATTTCTGTAAAATTTTCTGGGATTTTTTTGACTTTATTTTCAATTTTATAAGCTTATTTGGATTTTCTTGTATTTTTCTAAAAATCTAAAGAGAATTTAAATTCCTCAGATCTCAATTGGGTCAAAACCCTTCCCTCTGGCCCATGTGGCCCATCCTTTTCACCCGTGCCTTGTTTTCCTTCCCACGCCCTTCGGTCCTCGTGGCCCACTCTACGCATCGCATGCTCACGCGACCTGCACTTGCACCCCGCCTGCCAATGCCTCTCTTTCCTCTCTATGCACACAGGACCTACTCGTCAGCTTCTCCTTCCTCCTTCCTACTTCTTTCTCCCAACACCAGCGCCAAATCTGGCTGGATTCCCCACCCCTTCCATTCTCTTGTCGCATCAACACGGAAAGCCTTAGATCATGTTCCCTTTCTTCACCCCCATGACACACACCCGATTTCCCTTCACTCTATTGCTCTCCTTTTTCTCCCTCTCCGCTATTCCTGCCATCGCTGATTTCAGCGAGGAATCTGTGCTCCGTGCCTCACTCCCAAGGCTATAAAAGGACCCTTTGAGAACCCCCTAGCACCACCACACCCCACCTCGCCTCTCATTTCCTCTCTCAAGTGCTGTAGAGCCCCCGTGTCGTGCTTCTCCCTCTACAAGTGCCGGTGCACATCTGGCGAGCAATTGGCACTGCTTTGAGCCCTGCCAAGCCTCAATGTCATCATCTCCGGCACCACCGCGTCTCCACCTTCCTTCCTCACCCTCCACCGTGTGAAGTTGTCACCGGAGCCTGTGTGCCGCTGCTGCCTCTCTCTCACCGCTGGCCACCTTTGTTCACTCCCGAGATCCTCACCAAGGTAAAACCAGTTTCCTAGCGCACGCTCACTTCCCTACCTCTTGCCGTCCTTCGCCTCACGTTAGAATGCCGGTGAACTTCGATTCTCGTGCGCGTCGCTATCAACGCCATGTCATCATGTCCACCTTGCACCATGTGTACGCCATGGAGTCATCCTGAGCCAAGTCAGCATCTCATGTGGTGCCGCATAGTCAGCTCATGTGCCCCATCCATCGTGGACCAGGCCAAGCTCTCGTGGACCCAATCCACAAGATCCATGCCCACATGTCAGTGACCACAACCTTTTTTAGTAGAAAATAAATCTACAAAATCTAGAAATTTTGAAAGAGTGCTTTCTCCTTTTATTAGATTTAAATATTCTGAATTTCTTCTACTCTGTTCTAGCTCTGATTGATCCCATTGTTCTTCTTAAATTAATCTAAAATCCTAATCTACCCACTTCTACCTTTCTGTTGAATTTTAGAGTTTATTTGAATTTAGTTTGCCTTTGCTATTTTTATGTGTAGATTGTGATGTTTCTGAGGAGTGCTGCTTTGTCGATGATTCTCATCACCAACTCACGAGCAAGGCAAATTATACTCTTGACCATGTTGATCCTAGTTTGCAAATAAAATTATGTTGTTTTAAATTATTCTGCATACATATGTTTACCTAATGTATTTCAATTTCAATTTTAAAGGTATAGTTAATACCTACTTGTTATGACCATATTTGACTTTGATCACTTAAATACCTTGTCACTCGATAATAAAAACTCTGGTTAGTACATTAGTATTGGTTGAAAAACTTTGTAGAAATGCTTCAACATGTTTAGAAATAATTCTAGATTTTGGATAACTCTTTCACATAAAATGATTATTATTAAAATGTATTATTGACTTTGGTAAGTCAAGAAAGTGTATAATATGTTCGACAAATAAAATTAAAAATACGATTTAGACTTAGACAAATGGTTAGGTAGTGGATGCTTGGTGGCACAGGTAGTATGTGGAAAGTCTATCTAAGTTAATTAATGATCGGTCTGTGAGCTACTACTATAAAACCACATCGTATTATCACAAGTTTGGTATGGAACAGACTTGACTGACTAATTTGTGTGTCCCAATCTTTTTCTCGCTATAGGTTGAATGTAATCGTGGCGTAAGCCACAAGAAGTCTTATACGATACAAAAGAGGACCTCAACTTAGTAGATTATATGTTGTGGTGAAACGTTAGTAGGGGCATGACTAGGTTGACGGCTTTGCATTATAAAGACTTGGTGATAATCTCTTAGTCACACACCTTTGGAAGTATGTGAGACGAATATTATAAATTGATTGTCTTGTGGATAAAGTTGTACTACCTCTGTAGAATGTATAAGCTATCCTGATAGCCGTGCCCACGGTCATATGCATGCTGAGTAAAATTTTTCACGTATTATATTTTGTTTTTTAAAAACCGGTTAAAATGAAAGAAAATAAGATCTTTTAGGAAAAGATGGTAAGTGGAATGCCCACATTCCAAATGAGCCAAAAAAATTTAGATAATTTCGACCCATGACATTGCACATTCTTCTTCTTGCATTCTTTTACATATCTTTATTTTGGGATGAGAAGGTCATTTACCATCCCACAACAAAACATCTCACAAATTTCCGTATTACAATTATTAAACACTAACAAATCACTATATCACCATAAATAATACACAGGCCAACACACAGATCAGATCTCAGAGCTCATCCGAGGGTTGCAAAAGGTGACTTAGAAATTAAAAAATTCAGGTAACTTGATATAGAAAAAATGATAAAACTAAATATTGGGCCCTAGCATATTGTTCAAAAAAATGATTTTGTGGAACTGATTTGTGTTCTATTTGTCTTTTTTTTAAAAAAAAAAGAAAACAGCGGAACTTTTGTAGGATGCTGTCAGAGAATCTAGACCGCACATTTGGAACGTACGCTTTGATCCACGTCGGAGAAAGCAGGGCTGTCCTCATGACCGTTCGATCGTGCTTTTGAGATTCGTGCAATCACGATCGGACGGTGATGGAGCAGTCCCCACGTGGCGATCCACCCCTTGTAGTTTTCTCTCCGCGTGGGTCACTGCCTCTCCAAAAAATAAAAAAAAATCCACCAAACCAAGAAAAGAAACCCACGAGTCGGTGCGAGGGGAACGGCGACGGCGGCAGCCCGGGCGAAGACGGCGACGTCGGGACCCTCAACTTCTGCTCCTGCTTTTCGCTCTCCTTCCAATCTTCTTCCTCTCCATCCATCACCTTGGAGCTGTCCTCCTCGCGCGAACCGATGGTATGGCGCCCCAAATCGCCCAATAGTAGGATTTGTGGTGGTTCTTGGTAGATCTAGCTGTTACGAACGAATCTTGCTGGGAGATTTGGCTTTGATCCACGTTTCTCGGTTCTAGCTTGGCTATTCCCCATCCGTACTCGCTGTTCGTGGGCACCGATTTCTTTCGCCATGCCCACTTTCACGGGCAATCGAACCCAGCGCCCGGCTTCTCCCTTGCCAGCCGATTGGTCCCGTGGTGACGATCTGGAGCCGCTTATCCCCGAGATTGGTGTCGGTAACTCGGTATGTGCTCCAGCCGCTGCCAATCGATGGTGGCGGCCCCCCGGGTGATTAGATTCCCGGACCAAAACCAGTAAAGGATTTTTTTGATGCCACAGGTCAAAGTTACTCAAAACTGGTCGAAAGTTGGATGTTTTGTTTTCTGTGTGGCAAGCTCGAGTTGAAAGTCCTTCAAATCCTGTGGAAGTTCTTCCAATCCAGTTGGAGGTTTTCTTCAAATACGGTTGAAATTTCAAAAGATAGAAACTTCTCCAAATCGAGTTAAATGCTTTTTAATCCGAGTTGAAAGTCCAAAGAATTTCTCAAATTGTGCATAAATGAGGAAGTGGGGAGAGGCATGGTGCGCGGTGAAGGTGCCGTTGCCAAAAGCCGTGGAAAGGCGGGCTGGCGGGGTGTGAGCACTGACGGGGCAGGTGAGTTAGGCGTCGGTGAGAAAAATGCATTGTCCATTAGAAACTTTTCTAACCGGCGACCATGATTTAGATGCCCCCTGTGGATATTGGCTTATTGGTGCTGCCTTGATGTAATTCCCTAATATTTTGTAACCGTATTCCACTCAAGAAAAAGATGTTCATATTTTGATATTAGCTTGTTTGCTGTTCAAGGATTCATTAGTTCTTTTGTGCCTTGTGTGCCTTCTATAATGTATTAGCCTGTGATATCACTATCAGCATGCAACTCCCTTCCTCTTAGCTGCATTGTTTATCTTACAAAGGTTGTTGTTATAGCTACTTTATTGTGATCTTCCAGGACATTTCGTTACTTTGTTCATAATGAATTGCCGTACTGTCCCAGTGAAACATGATAGCATAAGAATTTTAGTACTTGTTGAAATAAATCAGTGTTTCCTTTTTCTGTTTCCCAGATGGCAATACATATATTAAATTTGCTTCAATCCACATAAATCTTGCATATTCTGTTTCATTATTTAACCCTTCTTATGTCCCATAAAAAGAAAATACTTAATCCCCTGTAAAGTCGCAACTATTTAGGTGCATTATCAGTTTTAACTATAGATAGAAATCTTATGATAAATAAAGCACATCAAATGTTCATCTTGACAATATTGCAGTTGGCACAGGGGGCAGTTTGCTTCTATCTGTAGAGGTATTGGTCTAATAGATACCTTCTGATGGAATTATGTGTTCTTCTTGTCAGGCTGACCCAGAGTTGGAAGCTATCAGGCAGAGGAGAATGCAAGAGCTAATGGCCCAACGTGGTGGGGTAAGCTACTGGCTGCATGGCTAAAAGTTGAAGCTGCAGCAACAATGTCCAATTTCCTTGCTAACACAAGAGCTACTTCTTGATGCCCATCAGTTGACTGACTGACTTCAATGTATGGTTATTTTTAATTAGGCAAATCAGCAAAATGCAGGGCAACAAAATGCTCAGGAAGATGCAAAGCGGTATGGTCCATTCCTCTACCATCTTCCCACAATGTTGTCACTCAATATCTTACCTAATGTGTAACTTTCTTGGCAACACAAATTGGCTTTTTATCTAATGCTCAATCAGGGAAGCTGAAGAACGCCGGCAGATGATGCTTGCCCAGATATTATCTTCTGAAGCTAGAGAAAGGCGTAAGTTCGTGTTGTTGATGTCATTTATGATGCATTTAATTGTTGTTTTAGATCATTTACAATCAAATGATTAGGGGTAGGGGAAGTTGTGTCTTATATGCTTTATTTTTAACAAGTTAGATACCTACCGCTATACCATATAAACTGTTGTGTGGTTCAGCAGTTGTGTAGTGCCCAAATGGGCATATTATTTTCTGGAAAGCACCATGCTGATCAGGACAATACCTCCACACACTTGGGAGTTAGGGATCATCAATATTCTTATTACATTTGTTTCCTCAATTTTAACATTGCAAACAGACAAAAAAATATTGGAGAATGGGGATTTAAGATAGAGAACACCCCTGTTGACTCATTGGGAAAGGTGACGCTTAGTGCAAGAGTATTTACTATTTAGTGACATCCTGTATGCTATTATACTGTGTTTAACAAGCGACATGATCTAGGACGAAAATCGGTGTATTCCAATAGTTAGTGCAACCAGTATAAATTCTTAAAGGGCTGCACTGATAAAAAATACTTTTTATTGCACATGTAAAGGCTCATAACTTCATATCATATTTGTGATTGTATCAACAGTGAAGGAATAATTTGAAGCGTACTCTTGCCCCTTCATTTAGTATTTGTATGTAATAAATTCTTATCAATTAGATCAGTAGAATTTTGTCCTGGTGTCAAATCTTGGTGGTAGCTGATCATAGCATATATTTTACATGAACGATTAATGTATGATGCAGAAAAGATTTAGAAAAGGTCTTGTACTTCTCTATGTAGTATGCCTGTTGGGAGTAAATGTTCTAAGTAAGGATGATAGTAGGCTGGAAATCAATCATAAATCTACTCAATAAACACAGTGCAATTGAAGGGGAAAAAGTATGGAACCATAATACAATCTTTACTTTGTGTCAAATTGGCAGTCTCCCGCATAGCTTTGGTCAAACCTGATAAAGCAAGAGGGGTGGAGGATGTTCTGCTGAGAGCTGCTCAAACTGGTGGAATATCTGAAAAGGTAATAGATATGCAGCATGTTCCTTGCTGTACTCTTTGCTGCACCAAGAGACTCGATAGAGCTGGTCTGTAATCTCGTTTCCTTTTCTGGTTTGCAGGTGTCTGAAGAAAGGCTTATCTCACTTCTGGAGCAAATCAACACACACACAAGTAAACAAACCGTAGTTAAGGTATGTAAGCTATGGTGGCTTCTATCGACTTTCAGCATAGTATGGCCCTGTTCTTTGCGGCTTTTAAAAGCCGCTTTTAGCTTTTGCTACAGTAACTAGCTTTTAAACGGAGTATTTTTTTAAGATGGAGTCTACAAGTTAATTGTAGTACACGTTAAAAAACTAATATCTGTATCATCAAAAATTGCAAGCGAGTATCTCTCTTTCCGCAATCTCTATCACAAACAGCCAAAAAGCCATCAACCGCAGCCAAAAGCCATCAGTCGCAGCCAGAAAGAACAGGCCCTATACTTGCATCAATCCGGTCAGCTTCATTAAAAATCTACTTCGCTTCCAACTGTTGTGGTTTGAAGTAGAAAGTTTGTCGCATGCTGTGATTCTTGTAGCTCAATTGGTAGTATAACATCTCAAAAAAGACCTAGCGTATGCTTTAAGGTGAAATCATCTAATAAAGATACAATCAAGCAGATCCCCTGTTTATTGGGTCACCTCCGTGAAAACTCTGGTTTGTTTGACAGATTCAGAGGCGTCGGAGTGTCCTCGACGATGGTGATTAGCTGCACAAGTTTGCTATACGAGTATGCGATGAGCTGGTGATGAAGTCGAAGGGGTGCTGCACTGTTTGCTTAAAAAGGATGATCTGATTGAACAATCGACAACCATCAAAACTTGCCAAACTATGTGATGAATCTTTGGAGTGTATATGGCCCAAGTTTGTTTGGGGTTTACCATTTAGGACGGTTAAACTATTGGATGTATTAACGCCTGAAACGCTTCAGTATTCCTAAGTTATGGGTGATTGTGCCCAATCGTATCTCATCAAGTCTTCCACATCAATTGCCTGATGGCTCCGCCTCCTAAGATTCCCTAGCTCGCACACTAGGGGGGGGGGGGTTGAGCTGGTAGGATCGACAACAAAACCGACAAACAAGAACGACGACAGGAAGCTCAGAGCTAAGGTCTGCTTCCTATCTCAGTCGCAGGGTTTGAGCAAAGATCCTTATGTTACTCTCCTTCCATTATTAGATCCTTGGCTGCATGCATATGTAGGAAAATAACACTTGACGTAACCACGTACCACTCCACTACTAATAGCGTTGCTTCAAGATTTGTACAAACTAGATGCGTTGGCGTGGCGACACGCCACGCAAACTATTGTTTTGTAAACGATTGTTTTACGCTTAAAAGGTAATAATGCTTTTTTAGCTGGTGTTTAGCATATTTGATATATTTAGTTTGTTTGTTGAGCTATTATTTGTTAGAGTATGTATATTAATTTAGTTAGCAAGAATTATTAGGATGTATTAAGTAACTAAGGTTGTTTTGTATGGTAGTTCTATAAGGAAAGCAAAAAGGGGTTATTAAATTTTGTTCAAATTATGTTGCTTTTTTCAAGTTGGTAAAATAGGCAACAAAGGTATATAAGATGAGGAAAGAAGCATGTGGTTTATATTTGTAGAATAGAAGTGTAAGTGTATGTAATGGAGAACAAATTGTAAAACGATTTAAGTGATGTAAACAAGTAAGGAATCAAAAAGGGATAACACTTGTAATACGCACAGATAAATAGATGGATATACACTGTATTTTGTAGCAAAAGGAAATCTGAAAATGATTTTGAATTGGAAGGCTGGTTTTGTATAATGTAATGAGAATAATGTGAGTTGCATCATTGGAAACATAAGTAAGTATGAAAAGGGGAAAAGTGTAGGCGAACTTGAATAAAATTGGGGGTGTACATAAGTAAGAAAAGAAGAGTATTTCTGTTATGTATAATTGAATAAATTGATATGTGATTCTGTATTCGATGTGAGAAAAGGTAAAAGTGTTTATTAAAATATAATTGTGTTGTGTTATTTTGATCATTGTTAAAGTAGATAAAAAATGGCTATAGAATAGAGACCTTTTCTTAAATTTTATATTTATGAAATGGAAGCATAATTAGATATAGGGTGGGAAAAGTTGTAAAAGGGAATAACTAATATAAGTGTTGTAAATAAGCATGTAGAGAAGATCTGGTAATATGTAGCATGACTGAAGGGGAAAAACGGGTGTTTAGCTAGCATATGTTTTAGCAGGAAAGAAGGTAAACTTGCTTAGCAAAGTTTATGAATAATTTATTGTTTGTGAAGTGCAGAAAATTAGTGAAAAGTAATATCTAATATGTATTAATTAAGTAGTAGTGCGTAAACTACAACAGTAATGAACAAAAGAAGCAATACCTTCAACAGATGTGCGCACAGAATGTTCACAACTCGGAAGAAATTGGAGCAGAATGTAGTACGCTTAATTAAGTCGATGTAAGGCAGATGTCCATCACAGAGGAAGTCATAAACGAAAAAAAGGAACGAACAGGGAGAATAGATGAACGCAGTACGTAGACTGGAAACTAAAATAAATAGGTTCCTGCAAAAGAAAGGCAGAAACATTAGTACAAAAACTAAGGGGAAAAAGAGGAACAATATCATTAGGAGTCTAGTACTGAAAATAGGAAGAAATAATAGAAGAGGAATTCTAGTAGGAGTTTAATACTGAAAGGGAGGGAATGGAAGGCTGCGCGCGGATTCTCTGGCTTAAGTTACGGTGACTTTACCGTCCATTTCTGAATGGACGGTCCAGATTAAAAGGTACATTTAATCTGGACCGTCCATCTAGAAATGGACGGCAAAGTCACCGTAACTTAAGTTAGAGAATCCCGAGCGGGAAGGCTGCGGAATAAAGTACTTCGTAGAAACAAAAGAAACATTAGGAAGCTATACATTACGTTTGAAAGCAGCTAACCTCTATTATGGATTAAGCAGTAGCGCGTAAACCACAAAAGCAATGGAAAAAGAAGCAGTACCTTGAACAGAAGCGCGCATAGGAAAATCACAACTCCGAAGAAACTGGGGTAGAATGTAGTACGATTAAGTGCTTAACTAAGGGGATGTAAGACGAACGGCCATCATAGAGAAAGTCACGAAGAGCAAAATAAATGAACCGGGAAAATAGACGAAGGCAATACGTAGACTGGGGACTAAAATAAGTAGCTTCTTGGAAAAAAAAAAGGCAGGAATGTTAGAACCAAAACTAAGCGTGAAAAGCAATATCTGGAGAGGGTAGCATTGCACGAATTGTAAGAACACAAGTATTCTAATACAAGGCTGCACATTATTTTTAAGGCTATCTAATCTGAGAAGGAATTCTCACCGTATTCTAGGGTGACTAACACAACATAAATCATAAGGATAAACATCTTGATTTTTTTAAAAAAATAATCTAAGATTCGCACTGTATTCTAGGGTGACCAACACAGCACAAACCCTAGGAACAAACATCTTGATTTTTAAGAAACAATCTACGCAGATGGCTAACACCTTATAAACCCTAAACAAACAAACCATGCAGCAACGTAAAAAGGCTAAAGAATGTGCACGCTGGCAATAGGAAAACCCGCACCGAAAAAGCAAAAGAACCTAGAAGTCGCACACAAACGAGAAAAGGTCGAAGAATCCGAAGCAAGCATAGGAAATTTGCCAAAAAAGAACAAACCGCGCAGCAACATAAAAAGGGTAAAGAATGTGGACGCTGACAATAGCAAAGGGCGCACCAAAAAAACAAAACAACCTATGAGCCGCGCACAAATGGCTAAAAGCGCGAGAATCCGGAGTGAGCATAGGAAATCTGGTAAAAAAGGGCTAAAAACGTGAGAATCCGGACTAAGCATAGAAAATCTGCCAAAAAAAGTTTGTACTCCGAACCTGGAACGAACACCGGCACACAAACCATACAAATATGTGACGGCTAACAGTACACCCTAAGGAAAAACAGCCGAACCGAAACAAACAAAACGTATAACAATATAAAAAAGGTAAACAAAAATGTACAGACCGATAATATGAAGGCCACGGCAAAAAAGCAAAACAATTTACCAAATAAGAATAAAAGAACTTAGAGGAGAAGGCAAATATTTTAAAGAGGCTGAGGTCGACAATCTAACGTAAAAAGACTAAAAACGCACACGTCGGTAGTAGCAAAGGCTTCGTAGGAAAAGCAATGTACAAGGCACGCATAAACAGGAAAAGACCTAAGAAACCGAAGAAAGCATAGGAATCTGGAAGGACCAACACTACACAAACCCTAAGAAGAAGCAGCCTAATTAAGGCAAACAAACTACATAACGGTGTAAAAAAGGTAAACAATGTACAGACTGATAATATTGAGACTTGAGAGCACGGGGAAAAGCGTAAACAACTTACCAAAAAAGAACAGGAGAGCCTAGAGGGAAAGCTTCATATTGAGAGCACGGCGTTCCTTGGCTTGTTTGGTTCCTCTGCCATATACAGCCAGAAGCGGCAAGAAGGAGCAGCTGCGTGTAAACTTCCGCCAAAAGAAGGAGCAAGAAGAAGCAGCAATCGGACGTGCTACACAAACCGGAAAGGCAAATGGAAGAATGCCTGCCGAAATCCGCACACCGCAGGCGCCCACAGGCCGAAGGAGCAGCAGTGGAAAAACGAAAGTCACCAATAGAGCGCATACCGCAACAGGATGGAAACAAGCGGGCCACCGAAGTCAGAGAGACGCTTGTACTCTGCGTGCGTAAAGCAAACAGCGAGGCAGGTCGCTTCCTCTGGAAGCTTTCCGCACTACCGCCTCCCAACGTAAAGCGGGCGCAGCCGAACGCAGCACCGAACGCACAGCAAAAGGACGTCTTACTAACCAGCGCACGGCAAAAGAACGCATAGCAGCACAACCCGGAACGCACACCAACACAGCAGAAGACCGCAAGCTGCTAACCAGCGCACGCCAGCCTGCACAACGGCCGCTCGCACGCACGCGTCAACAACAAAACGCAATAGGAGTACGTGGCATGCGCGAGCGACGAGGAACTCCCCCGGAAATGATATACGCCCCCCGGAAATGATATACGGAGTATTAGTTTATGGAGAGCATAGTAGCACTACTAAACAGATTATATATCATAATTAACTAGCCATAAATTCTACGCAAGTTCGGAAGCTATAATGTGTTGTAAAATGCACGACAATCACAAAAAATAATCACAAACACAAAGAAACACATATTTAATATGAAAAATTGTTACAGAAAAAATTACAGATGCACAACGGTGAAAATCACTATAAAAAAGAGTTACAAGATCGAGATCACCATGAGGCATCAATAATCCCGTATGGCTACATAAGATATATATACAAGGAGTACAAAATAACACTAAGTGGGAAAAATAAACAAATTTAAAAAAGCACTCTAATCCGCCAACAAACCGCCAGACCTACATCCTCACAAACCATCATCCCATCATAATCATGAGAATTTGGATCACAAAACAACACAATATATATCTTTATATCTAAAAATAGGATAAAGTTCACTTTTGATCTCTCTACTTTTTCTGGAGTCTGATCTTCACCCTCAACTATAAAATTGTTTACTTTTTATCCCTCAAAATGCCAAGGCCAGTATAAATTGTTACGAAACTTAAGGTTTCAATTATGGGCAAATACCAAAAATATCTCTACTTTACTCTTATATAAATATGGAGACTTTGTGCCATATAAAGGGACAATTACAAGATCAATAAAGTCTACAATCTATTACTCTATTCTTTGTATCTTGTGCTATCGTTGACATGCTCTCAAAGATTGTATTGTGAATTGCGTTGCCGTTCATCGATCTACACCGATTTTTAACATGTTATCAGCACGAAGCTCTACAAGGTGTACGAACGATCCATCAGATCCGATGGTGGAGGAAGAGATTTGTCTGGTAGACAGCGGAACCACAAACTCGATACTAAGGGAAACAAAGTATTTCTATACGTTAACAAAGAAAACAGAAAATGTCATGACCATCGCTAGAAGTGATGTTCTAATTGTTGGCACCGGAAGAGCCACAATTATTCTCCCTATGGGTACAAAAATAGTAATTGAGGATGCTCTTTTATATCCCGAATCAAAACTGATGAGGGCGGCCCAATCTTCCGATGAGAATGATAACTTCGATTGTTGATATGATGTTGACGAAGAGGCTATTTGACCGAGACGACTAAATTCGTCCAGCAATCGCTACACCACACTCTAGTCGATATTAACCATACCAAGAATACCGTTGACCTGAACACAAGATTCAATTCCTGCAAGTAATCGAAGAACAAGCAAGAACAAGATAAAGAGCAATCTGACTATTGCGAATATGAATGAGGAACACAAAAGGGTTGAGACCTACAATCGCAGTTGTTGGTCTAGTCGACACAAGAACACACGACGAAGTTTCACGGTGGAAAACTAATCTACACAAGCCTGAATTACAAGGCCAATTGAGTCTCTATTTATAGGGGCATACAGGCCCTTATGAAAAGTTTTGAACACATGAAATATAATCAAATCATAATTGATTAAATCTCTGTTTCCAAAACCAAAAGATTGTTTTGATGATTCCGTCGTGTACAAAAGGAATTTTGGGATAGGGCCAGATCCGTTGGAAAAAGGACGAGATAAGCTTTCCATGCTGTATTCATACATTTCAAATGGACTCTTGATGTGAAATCTATAAGCATTTAAAGTTGGTCCTATCAGACTGAGTCAGCGTCGGCTTGTTTTGATGATTGTGTTGCGCACAGAAGGAATTTGGAGGGGGAGCCAGATCTTTTGGAAAGTGGACGAATTCTTCTTTCTATGCTGTACTTGCACACCTCAAACGGAGTTCGTATGTAAAAGTTATGCACATTTGAAGTCCGACCTATCAGGCTGACTCCGAATTGATCCGGAGGTCGAATTGAATTCTAAAATGTGTGCCACTTAAACTCTTGATTGAATTGATCCAAAAGTGATGTGGTGACCTTGAGCAAGAGTTGGGAAATGCATTGACTTAGTCTTGATATATTGGTCGGTTTCTCTTTAGGCGGACCCCAACTACGAGCGCATAGCGTTGATGTAATCCTCTTTGTATAGGTAGACAAATATACATTTTCATCTTTAGATAGCATCATATTCTCATTTAAAATAAATTAAAACTGAAGAAATGAATTCACCATTTGTTTATTCTTGGGAACTTTGGTTGTATGCGTATGTGACGTGGTCACATCAAAAACGTACCCTATTGAGTTTTAAGGATATTCGATTGAATGATATCCATATCAAGACTGAAAAGAAAGGTGGTGTAGAATATCTCCTTTTAACCAAACTTGACGACAATCAGAAAAGAATGGTTGAGAGACTTCCCTCCTTCTCCTCCGGGTTATATTACATCTACATAAAACCTTAGGAATATATAGCCATGAAAATAGAGTATAAAGCTTCAGAACCTTTTAAAATCTGGCATGATCGATTGGGGCACCCTAAGATAGGTATGATGAGAAAAATAGTGAGCAATTCTGTGGGTCATAACTTAAAAACTCAATCCTTCCCTAAACATGAAGTTTTCTTATGCCCAGCCTGTGCCACAAAAAAATTTATCACTAGACCTTCTTACTTGAAAGCAGCAACAGAATTACCTGTTTTTCTTGAAAGAATACAAGGTGACATATATGGACCTATTCAACCCCTATCGGGTCCCTTTAGATATTTTATGGTGGTTATAGATGCTTCTACTAGATAGTCCAATGTATGTCTGCTGTCTACTAGGAACCATGCCTTTGCTAAACTAATAGCTCAAATTATCAGATTGAGGGCAAACTTTCCAGAAGAAAAAATTAAGTCCATTCGGATGGACAATGTCGGTGACTTTACATCCAAGGTATTTAATGACTATTGTTTAGCATTAGGTATTAAAGTATAGCTCTGTACCACATGTTCATACTCAAAATGGCCTTGCAGAGTCATTTATCAAAAGGATTAAGTTGATTGCTAGACCCTTACTGCAGAATAGTAGGCTCCCCAGCAGCTGTTGGGGACATGCAATGTGCATACAACAGCACTAATAAATTTAAGATCAACTGCATACCATGAAGTTTCCCCCTTACAATTAGTGCTTGGTCTTGATATATTTCCCATCTGCGTAAATTTGGCTATGTTGTTATGTGCCAATTTCACCACCACAACGAACAGCCATGGGCCTCCATCGGAAGTTGGGAGTATATGTTGGGTTTGAGTCTCCGTCGATAATCAAATATCTTGAGCCTACCATGGGAGACATGTTTACGGCTAGACACGCCGATTGCATCTTTGATGAGGATAATTTTCCAGCATTATGGGGAGGAAAGTATCTAAATGATGATAAATACCGAGAAATAGACTGGAATGTCTCAGGCATTCATGCTTTGGATCCACGCACCACAAAATCTGAACTAGAAGTTCAGCGAATAATAAACCTGCAACAAATTATAAATAATTTACCAGATGTCTTCACTGATCAGAAGGGAGTGACAAAGTCTTACATACCGGCAGCGAATGCTCCAGAGAGAGTGAAAATACCCTAGAAAGATATTCGAACCACTCCAACCCCTCATGTAAGGAAGAGGGGGAGAGCGCTGAAGAATGAGACATCAGTTCCACGGAGATGTCCACAGAAATCAAAACCAAATGAGAATAAGACATCTCCCATATCATTTGAAGAAGCTCAACCTGAAGTTGAGAAAACCCCTGAAGGGATTGATCCTGAAGATCGTAACCCCAGTATGATTGCGTGGGCACAAACTAATACTAGGACTTCGGAACAACCAGATTCCGTCATTGTGAGAAATCACGAGGAGCTGGATGAGATAAATGATGAAATATCCACAAATTTTGTTGAGTCAGGAGAATTATACAAAAGAAAAACTACAGTTGTTGACATCTATTTCGCCTCAAAGATTGCTAAAAACCTTGAACTGGATCCAGAACCAAAGACCTTACCTGAATGCAAGAAGCATTCAGACTGGGGTAAATGAAAAGAAGCAATTGAGGCAGAATTGCTCTCGCTAAACAAAAGAAAGATGTTTGGCCCGATAGCCCAAACACCGCCCAAGGTATTCCCTATAGGATGCAAATGGGTTTTTGTCCGGAAGAGAAACGAAAACAATGAGGTGGTGAGATATAAATGGAGACTTGTGGCACAAGGGTTCACGCAGAAACCCGGTATTGATTATGATAAAACATATTTTCCCGTCATGAGTGGAATAACGTTCCAATATTTAATATCAATGGCAGTAGATTTGAATTTAAGTATGCAGTTAATGGATGTAGTGACCGTATACCTTTATGGGTCACTTGATTCAAATATTTATATGAGACTCCCAGAAGGAGTAAATGTTCCGGACCAAGGTAAACTGAATTGGAACATGTACAATGTCAAGCTAGAAATGTCATTGTACGGTTTAAAACAGTCCGATAGAATGTCGTACAATACACTGAGCGAATTTCTCCTAAAGAAGGGATACACTAATAGTGAAAATTATCCCTGTGTATTTATAAAGAAATCTCAGAAAGGATTCTGCATTATTTCAGTATATGTTGATGATCTGAACATCATCGGGACAACATGGGACATAAAGGAAGCAAGTTCCTATCTTGTTAAAGAATTTGAAATGAAAAACTTGGGCCAAACCAAGTTTTGTTTAGGTCTACAGCTTGAGTATCTTCTTGAAGGAATCTTAGTACATCAATCATCTTATATCAAGAAGGTATTAGAGAAATTTAACATGGATAAGTCATATCCAGTGAAAACACCGATGGTGGTTTGATCTCTAGAAGCGGATAAAGATTCTTTTAGACCAAGGATGGAAAATGAGAAAATTCTTGGGCCGGAAGCTCCATACTTAAGTGCCATTGGAACACTAATGTACCTAGCTAACTGCACGAGGCCAGATATTGCCTTTGCAGTTAACTCTGCTGGCTAGGCACAGCACAGCTCCGACCTAAAGACATTTGGCTGGCATTAAAACCCTATTTAGGTATCTTCAGGTTACACAAGATCTCGGATTATATTACCTGAAGAACAAAGACTTGACTATAGTTGGGTATACAGATGCTGGATATCTATCTGACCCACATAATGCGAAATCCCATACATGATTTATATTTTTTTGTGGTGGTACAGCCATTTCTTGGCGGTCATTCAAACAAACCTTGGTAGCTATATCTACAAAACACTCAGAAATAATCGCGTTATATGAAGCCTCATGAGAATGTGTTTGGTTTAGACGAATGGTTAGCCACATCCAGAAGTCATGTGGCATAAGCACCATTACTAACCCCATTATTATCTATGAAGATAATGTCGTTTGTGTCGCACAAATGCAAATGGGTTATGTTAAGAGTAATATCACGAAGCATATTGCTCCTAAATTTTTCTATCCTCGTGAACTTCAAAAGAATGGGAAGGTAAAAGTATTGAAGGCTAAGTCTTGTGATAATCTAGCAGATTTATTCACAAAATCACTACCGGCCATCAGTTTTCATAAGTGCGTTCGAGGCATTGGTATGAGATGATTTAGAGAGTTACAAAGTTTAGAGGAGCAAATTTCTAAACCTCGGCCCATGTGTAAGGCTAGGAGACTTACGTGATCCTGAAGATCTACAAGTTGCACTCTTTTTCCCTTTGTGAGTTTTTCCTGAAATTTCTCACGCAAGGTTTTTAATGAGGCTATAAGTACCACAAGTAATGGATGCAATGTACTATTTTCTCTATCCTTTTTTCACTGAGTTTTTGGGAAGAGTTTTTGATGAGGCATGTGCATACCGCGGTATTCGCCCAAGGGGGAGTGTTACGAAACTTAAGGTTTGAATTATGGGCAAATACCAAAATACCCCTGCTTTACTCTTTTATAAATATGGAGGCTTTGTGCCATGTAAAGGGACAACTACAAGATCAATCAAGCCTACAATCTATTACTATATTCTCTGTGTCTTGTGCTATTGTTGATCTTCTCTCGAAGATAGTATTGTGAATTGCGTTGCCGTTCATCGATCTACACGTTGGTAGATTCATGGTGGTTTTTGCCTTGTTGGTTATCGTATCACCAACTTGCCATGTTGGTAGACATATGGCATCTGAGTTGAAAGAGCTGTCAGTTGAAAGAGAGAGAATACGAAGAAGAGAAGGAGCGTAAAAGGAGGCAAATTTTTATTCCAACTCATCAAGCCACATTAGCCCAAAAACCGCCCATGGAACCATCCTCGAGACGTGATCTGGCACGCTTTGACATTTAGTGATATAAAGTAAACGGATTTGAAGTTAAGGGTGAAAATTAGATTCTAAAAAGAGTTGAGAAACCCAAAATAGATTATTTTCCTTAAAAATATACTTGTGGAGCTCAAATAAAGTTATTTTTCGTTTTCTTTCTAGTAACATGGGAATCCTTCAAGCAAACATGTTTCCTTTGGTAAAGCTATATTTAATTACACAATGGGTATATGAATGTTATATCCTAAAAATGGCTTTAATTCTTAACAATAATTGCAACATCATAAATCTCTCTCATGTCATTTAAATATGAAATCATGCTTAACAGGACTACTAAAAATAAATAAACAATTAACATAATACTCAAATTGCAACATCATAAATCTCTCTCAAGTCATTTAAATATGAAATCATGCTTAACAGGGCTGCTAAAAATAAATAAACAATTAACATAATACTCAAATTGTTGTTTATAGTTTGAGCTCTCAGATGTTGGATTGCTCTTGTATTAAACAAGGCCTCCTCGCCGGTAGTCTAAATAATCAATTATTAAAATAACGATATCTAGACATTAGTTCTTTAGCCAATTACCTTACCACAATAATCAATTGCAATTCAGAAATAATAACAAGTTATGAACTGCACTACAGATGCTTTACTATGACAATTAAATTGACAAAGACAACAATAATGAATATAAAATAGAAGCTTAATCGAAGGTAACAGTAAGCAAGAACATAATATATGATAATTAAGGGTACGTCAAGAATAAGGATAGCACGAATAGTGGCTATCAACTACTCAAAGTACTAGCAGAATATCCTAAAACACCATCTTAATCTCATATAGATTATGAATCGTCACCAAGCAATCAATTAACTAGCAGATTATCATGCAATTGTCTCCCAAAACTAGTGAATAATATTATCAAATACTACATAGCATTAGAACAACTTACAATTGCAAAAGAGTGACAAGAAACAAAAACAAAAGCAACTCATGAGGAGACACCACTCTAAGTTGTCTAGAAGGCAGTGAACACACGACTAGACACGTCGACGACGACGCTGTCCTAGAAAATCAATCGCCCCTGTTTACACCACGGTATGGTTCTTAGAGATACAAAGCCATCCATACGAGCCGACTAACACCACGGATGTGAGGTCGAGGGTAGGAGAATGTTGTGCAAGACCTAACCTCAGCACTGGCCAAGCACTAGGGTTACCAAAACGCACAAGCACAAACACAGTTGAACAAGACCATGCAAGAACACTACCACTACCAGACCACCTCCAAGCCAGCAAAATTAGCGCAGCCACAACCCAAAGTCATCACAAAGCTGTAGCCCAAGACAGAAGATGCACCAACGTCGTTGCTTGGATTCGACTCAAAGCTGGAGCTGAAGTCGCCTAGATCTGATACCGAGGAGCTCCGCCCTCATCGAGGACAAGGCCTCGGGTTGCTGGAGACGAACTGGGCTGTGGCCACCGGAGCTCAATACCCTAGATTTTTCTCACGATGGGAGAGAAGAAAGAGGAGAGAAAACTCGATTGGATCTCACACCCGAAGAAAAGGAGGAACCGGAGTTGGTTGAAAGGAAGAGGAGAGGGGCGTCACCACCACTAGCCCACTGAAGATCGGGATCAATCCCCATGACCCCCATGCCATGCACACGAGGAAGCCAGCCAACCGTCTCCCTTCCTTATCTCTTCCTTTCTTAGGCCAAGAGGTGGGCCTCTCTCTTTCTCCCTCTTTTCTTTTTAATCTAAAAAACCAAAGGAAGATTCCCAAAATACCCTTAGCGGCAACAAGTACCACTCAGTTAATTACTGGATTACTAGCACAACATTACAATTTTATTTTTTTGGCAGTTTTATACGTCCTCAATCACCAGTCCCCACCTTCGCAACCCCTGGAAATCACCTAACCATACTACGGCTGAGCTACTTACTATTATGAAATCTAGAAGGTTCTGGTGTGGACAAACACCCAAATTACCCCTAGTGGGTTTGGACTATAAATACAGAGGCATTGTACCATGTAAAACAAATCTACTAAGCAATAAAGACCATATTCGGTGTTCTCTCTTCTTGTTGGCTTCTGCGATTGATCTATTATTCTTGGTGATTGTGGTTGTGGATTACGTTACCATTCATCTACCCCTACATCGATTCACAACACGTTATCAGCACGAAGCTTTACGAGGTGTACGGTATACAAATCACAAACCGATCTCTTATACACTGCTGTTCATATTTCAATCTAGATTGCTCCTATATTATCTAACAATCCTATGTTTGGATCAATCTCATGATAATTGTT
The DNA here is from genome assembly GCA_036346265.1 of Melocanna baccifera. Taxonomy (NCBI): domain Eukaryota; kingdom Viridiplantae; phylum Streptophyta; class Magnoliopsida; order Poales; family Poaceae; genus Melocanna; species Melocanna baccifera. Next base: position 13,854,107 of record CM070677.1, read on the forward strand.
TTCTAGTAAGTAGATTGATCTGATACCTACATAATAGATCTAGATTTTGGTAGATCATCTAGAGTTCGCGGTTTGCAATAATCATATTGAAAATCACATGTATAATGCGGGGCTATCGACAGCTGCATGGGTTGGCCACCGTAAACACCTGCTGCTACACGGTCGCCTGAAGCTCACCACGGCAGCACGTCAGTCACCAACCGTTGCCACGGCACCCCACCGCACGCCCGCTCAGCCTGAAGCCAGCCGCCGCCCGAAGACGCACCATCAAAGCCCTTCCCGGCGCCGCCGTACACGGCCTGAAGCCGCCAACACGGTCACCGGTGCGCCCGAGGAAGCTGCCCGCTGCTTGTGCCAGTCCGCAGCCACTGGCACCGGCTGCCTCGCCCAACACGCCTCCCACTGACGCCGTCCACCCAGGCTCGGCCTCGATGGCCGCACACCGAGCCTGACCACTGCGCACGGACCTAATGGCCTACTGCCGAACGGCGTAGCCCGGCTGCGTTACCCAACGGCGAAGCCGCTGACCACCGGCTGGTCACCGACCGCGGCCTGAAATCGCATCGAGCCAGCAGTCGTCGCCTGAAGTAGCGCCAAACCATCGGCCGCCCGGAGTGCGCCGCTGCCGTCCGACATTCGCGTCCGAAGGATGCGTTGCCACAAATGCGCCCGAAACCACAGGCGAACTTGCCGAAGACGCTGCGCTAGAAACCATCGCCGGATGCCTCTACCCGCTCTACCATCCTCTAGCTCGCAATAGATGCCACCTTAAGCCAGCCTCCCGCCATTGCGCCTAACCACACCCGGCCACCGACTGTGCGAAGTCGTTGCTCGGGAGCTCGGGAGGTCACCGATGCCACCACCCCCATAAGCGTTGGCCCCAACGGCCGTCGCACCTCTACCCGAAGCTGTCGGCCACCATAGCCTGCCGGCCATTCATCGCTTGTCACTGCAGAGGGGGAGTCAAAGCCGCCACCGCACTCGGAGTTGCGCCCGCCGCCGATAGGAGCTGGCATCTCGCCGCTGCCTGGGGGTCTTCGCTCCCATCGCCGATTTTCCCAGAGGCCACCGAATGGATAAGGCCCAAGAGAAAAAGGAGGACGAAGAAGAAAAAAGGGGGAGAGGTGGAAATTATACAGCCAAATGGGTAGGGCCTACACGCACGCGCACCGCGCCCGTGCATCAGAGACCCGCCCAAAAACGCACGGCACGGTTGTAACGGGCGGGCGCACGCCTCGCCGCGGGCCGGGCGTGCTGGCGAGGTGTGCGACGGCGGCCGCGGACGCGACGGCCTGCTTAGCACCGGCCGACACGCGACGGCCCGACGCGACGGCACGGCGCGGCGGCCCGGCACGCACGGCCCGCCCACGGCTCTAAACGGGCCGTGCCGCCCGACGGCACGCCCGCCCGGATTTTTGAAAAATAGCCGTTTTTCTAACCGTTGGGGTAAAAATTCGAGAAAAATAGCAAAACATTCGGAAAAATCTGAAATTTTTCTATAAATAGGTGGGCATCCGGCCTCCATTCTCCACACCTCAAATCTCACTCTCTCTCTCGGTTTAGCTGTGAAAATTCGAAAGTGCTTGCAAATTTGGTGAAAATTCGGAAAAATTCAAAATTCAAAAATCTTTAGATTTTTGTGAGAGCTGCAAAGGAGGTAATAATTCTGTCTTATTTTAATTTTTGAGTATTATTTATTAGTTTAATTTCTTGCTATTATTTGTTGGTTTAATAGGAAGTTAATCATTCTTTACTATTTTAATTTCTGCTTGATTTAATGGAGAACTACGATTTTGAACTCTCCGAATTCGGCCTCTCGGCGGAGGATATGCAACCGTTTTCACAAGCATATCCATCTGAAAATGCCGAAGAAACGATGGCCCCGGGAGCGCAAGGTCCAATCGATCCATCTTCTGCTGGCTCAACAAGTGCATCCACGACTCAAAGCACGGGTGCAAAAAGATCAAGAGCTAGTACATCAACAGTTTGGAATGATTTCGACAAGAAGTTCAAGACCGAGGATGATGGGACTTCGGTGAGGTATGCTGTTTGTAAAATTTGTGGTAATGAATTGACTGCAAAATCTTCAGGTGGGACGGGTCATCTACAACGACATGCTGCAAGTTGCAAGAAAAAGCAAGGAATACAAATGCGCCAGACACAACTGCAATATAACCCTGACGGCTCGGTACGTACGTGGGAGTACAACCCAGAGGTAGCTCGGGAATCTCTTTGTAGATTAATTGCTTCTCAAGATTTACCTTTAAATTTTGGTGAGTCTGACGCTTTTCAAAAATATATTAGGACTGCTCATAACCCTCGATTTAGTACTGTATCTAGGCAAACAACAACTAGAGATTTAATTAAATATTATAACAATTGTCGTGATAAAATGAAAGAAATGTTTCATACCTGTACATTCTCTATTGCTTTAACTTCTGATATATGGAGTGGTAGAGCTAGAGAGGATTATATTAGTGTTGTTGCTCATTATATTAATGATGACTGGGTAATGGAAAAAAGAATTATAGGATTTAAATTAATTAATGTTTCACATAGTGCTGAAAATATTGCAGAAAGTATTATTAGAGTTGTAGAAGATTTTGGTCTCACAGATAAAATTTTTTCTATAACTTTAGATAATGCAGCTGCAAACACTAAAGCTATGGAAATTCTTACACCTGTGTTTAATTCTTATGCACACTCTTTCTTATTGCATCAACGTTGTGCTTGTCATATTATTAATCTTATTGTTAAATCCGGTTTAAAAAGATTAAATGCTTGTATTGATTCTTTTAGAGATGCTATTTCATTTATTAATTGTTCAAACCAACGAATAGCCGCATATAAGAGTTTTTGCGTAGCAATGAATGTTCGTCCTAGAAAATTTGCTTTAGACATGCCTGTTAGATGGAACTCTACTTATCTTATGCTTAAACATATATTGCCATATAGGAGCACCTTATCTGTTTTCCTTCACACCCAAAGCCATCAATCTCGTAGCTCCTCCAAAGAGAACCAAGTTAGAGACCCCGAACTTACTGAAAACGATTGGGTTGTTGCTGAAAAAATATTTTCCTTTTAGAAATTTTTCATAAAGCTACACTTTGCCTTTCTGGAATATATTACCCTACTTCTCCTATAATTGTTCATAATATTGTTGAAATTGCAACTCACCTAAAGGCTTTTGAACATGATCATATACTACGGGATCTCAGAGGTGCCATGAAAATTAAGTTTTTAAAATATTGGAGAGAAATTCCTATTTTATATGCATTCGCTTTTATTTTGGATCCTAGGGCCAAACTCCAAGGATTTACGAATGTTTTACAAATTTTAAGTGAGGCTACCGATTTAGACTATTCTTCATACTTTACATTAGTTAAGAATAAATTATATGAGGTATATGATAAATATGAAAATAAGTTTGAATCTGTGCGTTTGGAAAGACCCCCGGTAGTCCCTAGCACCTCTAGGGGGGCTATGCAATGGGGCAAGATTTTTGGTTCTTCGTCTAGTTCTCGCGCAGGTACACATCAGTTAGGAGGAGGAAGGCGACAAAGCATCGAGACCTATCAAGCTATCTCAACGATGATAGCGTCGATTTGAAGCAGGAGTTGAACATCCTCTCATGGTGGCAAGCCCAAAGGTGTCATATCGATGCTATCCATATTAGCGCGGATGTGTTGATCATTCTCGTCTCTCTGATCTCTTGAGTCGACATTCGATCTTTCCGGAAGAATAATCGAGGAGCGACGAACAAGTCTGTCCAACGAGATGGTCGAAGTACTTATGACCGTCAAAGACTGGGAACAAGCTGAATCAAGACTCCAACATACTGCTGAGAAAATAAAGATTTAGAAGAATCTTTTGAGAATTTGTATTTAGATAGCAATGAATAGGATTTTCAATATTTTCTTCACATATAGTCACTAATGAGCTTTATAGGTTGTACTCTTTTTCTTTACCAAGGTTTTCTCAAATTGAGTTTTTACTTGGTAAAGTTTTTAATGAGGACCATCCCATGTAATTTAATAAGTTAATAAAGCTCATTATGTCATTGCAAATATTTATTTTATGATTAGCAATGTCTATAAATTTCTATATTTTTTGAATTTTTCTAAATTTTTACAATTTTTACAATTTTTCTTATTTTTCTACAATTTTTCTTATTTTTCTGTTTTTCGGCTAAACGGGCTAGCGGGCAAGACGCCCGCTTAGCCTTAACCGCGTGCGGCCGCACGCGCGCTTCGGGCGTGCACAGGCTTGCTCGCGTCCCGCGGTGCGGCACGCACGCCCGCTTATTACACGGGCCTTACCGGCCGTGCCTAAGCGGGCGTCCGAGCACGGCCCGTCGCCGTCTTGCCGCACGCCCAAAGGGCTGGTATGGTGGAAATATTGGCTAGGGGCTTGTTGCAATGAAGTCCCTGAACTGGTAAATTAATCAAGTCCACTGAGAATTGAAAATAGGGTTTAACGTGTAACTTTGTATGACCATTTTTGTACTTTCTTTTGTAGTTATCGATATTGAATCATACCAAACAATAACTACTTCTGTTGGAGAATCGTCAACACATGATCCTTACGATTTTATCTATACTACCATTCTAGAAGGCCAAATTCTATTGAAACAAGCACATGACTACTGGTTTTGCTGAGCTAAGCCGTTCTAGTATGAGACTCGAGCGTTCTATTGTAGGAGTTGTAAGGTAAAATTAGTCACACCGCTAATTTCTGGAGAGTTGTGTCGACTGTTAACAACTCAAAAAGTTGATGCGAAGTATTTCAGAGAGCATATTCAGTATTTTAACTCACATTTCTTCTTCACATCTCTTGGAGTTACACTCGACCAACATTATTGCAACAATAGTCCTGGAGTTTACATGTTTCAAGCCCAGGGACAAGTCCATCACCGATTTGATCAGTTGGTTCTGGGTGATCATGGACCTCGCCATCTTCAGCTCTACTTTTATGATACAAATGCACTTGGCACATAGGGTTCACTAGTCCCCACATCTTGATATAAATCTAATTCGTAAGTTGTTGCATATTTTGCAATATAATCCTTATGTCTAGACTTTTTAGAGCCTTGGTTTAGTTCCAAACCTAGAAGACTATAGAATCTCTCTTAACACAAATATCACTCTGAATCAGCGAGTGTACAATGCTCCAACAGCATCACAAGTGGCTGCAATCTAGGTTAAAGGTAATGACCCTCTGAATTCCTTTGATAGAAGTGTCATATTAGGAAAGAGGACCGACCACAATACATCAAGGCGTACCATGGATGCTACGATCCATTGTCATATCCATTGTTTTTCTCGGTGAGAGAAGTTGGATGGAATTGTTTTATGCCATATAATGCATCAGCGTCGAATTGGCAACCTCACAACCATCCAAACATACAAGGAGATGGTGAGAACAATTTTCATAAATTCATTTATGTCATTTCACTATTGCACTCGATAAACTTAGTACACATTATCTGATTAGATTGCATTTTTTCCACCTCTCTTTTGTGCAACTCTCTATTAAGAAAATGCTAAAGAGTTAAATTGTTGTAGTCTTATCTTTGTTCAGTCCTCATTTACATTCTAATAATATAATCTTTATTTCAATGATAGAAGCCGGTGTGGACAATGAGTCCTCTTCCTATGTTAGTGCCAGAGAATATTATTGCTACAAGCTACAGATACAAATTGGAGTATTTAACATATTACTTCATGGAAGGTGACTTCTCCAACAATTTGTTGTTGACATCTACATCAAGATCAAGTCAATGAGACTAGATTTCTTTGCTAAGGAGGCAACACAGAGGCTCATACGTGCAGACTTGTATCAAGGTGTAGTTGATACCATTGCAAGTGTTGAGATGTGGACATCTATGGCTGGCAAGAGAATTGTTCTACCATCCACTTTTACAGGAGGAGACAGGGACATGAAATGGAGATTCCTTGATGCTATGGCTTTGGTGCAGCGGTTTGGCAAGCTAAACATATTATTGATGATGACATGCAATCAACATTGGGTAGATATAACAAGTGAGCTTTTGCCAGGATAGGCCACCTTGACTTAGTAGCATGAGTCTTTAGAGCAAAATTGAAAAGCATGAAGGAACTATTGTTCAAGAAGAATTATTTTGGGGAGGTAGCAGCATATGTACATGTTACAAAATTTCAAAAGAGAGGCTTCTTGTTGATCATGAAATCTGTCTTCAAGATAACAAGTCATGATCAATATGACAATATTATCTCGGCTGAGATTCTTGATAAAGAAAAATATCCTCAAAATTGCATGCCTTGGTGATCAAGCACATGATGCATGGCCATGTGGTGCCCTCAAAAAAGATAATCCATGCATGGTAGATGGAAGGTGTAGATTCAGATATCCTCACCAATTCTGTTAGTCTACACAGCAAGGAAGTGATTCATACTAAATCTATAGGAGGGATAATGGTTGTCGAGTTAGAGTCAGGGACTGTGAGTTGGATAATAGATATGTTGTACCATACAATCTCAGACTTATTATGTGCTACAACTGCCACATCCATGTGGGGTGTGTTCGAGCATCAAGGCAGTAAAATATCTATTCAAATACATATATAAGGGCCATGACAGGGTGTCTTTCTCAGTTGACTCTGCTGTAGTAGCTGAAGAGGTCAATGAGATTCCTCAGTACATAGATGCAAGGTTCATGTCACTACTCGAGCTATGTGGAGAATTTATGGCTTTGATCTATTTGACATTCCCCCTATGTTGCAACTACAACTTCATTTGCCTGATATGCAAACGGTGTATTTTAAAGGATCTGAAAACTTGAAAGATGTTGTAACACGAGATTCTATCTCAAGCACAATGCTCATAGAATATTTCAAGATTAATCAGATTAGTATGTATGCAAGAAATTTCTTATACAAGGAATCAGTGCCTAAATACTTTACTTGGCATAAGGGTAACAAGTGTTGGGAGGAAATGAAGCAAAGGACACAGATTGGGTGAATAGTGGCAACAAACCTAGGTCAAGGGGAAAGGTACTTCATGAGGGTGCTACTTAACCATGTCCGTGGGGCTACTTCGTTTGAAATATTTGAACCATTCAAGGTGTAGCCTATCCTACATTTAGACTTGCTACTGAAAATAGGGGGCTTTTTGAGACCGATAGGACAATTGATGACTGCATGACTGAGGTAGCAACTTTTTGGATTCCTTGTGCACTTAGAAGACTTTTTGTTACAATTCTGGTATTCTGTGAGGCAACCAACATACATTTCCTATGGGAGAAGCATCTTGGTTCAATGTCTAAGGATTTCCAAAGAGTGATCAAACGAGAATTTAGTTGAGCAATTAGTGCTACAAGATATTAGTGCCTTTCTACATGCATTCTATAGGGAAAGATATGACTAGTTATGACCTCCCAGAATTGTATGCATCTGATGATTCATCTTCTAATGTCATGAAAGAGGTCAATGAAGAAATGAACACTACGTTTGTAGAAGGTGAAGCAAAGTTGTTTGCCTCTTTGAACAGTGAGCAGCGGGCCAGTTTCAATGAGATAATGGAACACATTATCTTGGGGAAGGGTAATATTTTCTTTGTTGATGGTCCAGGAGGTACTGGCAGAACTTTTCTTTATAGGGCCGCTTGGTAGAGTACATTCCATGGGATTAATTGCCATTGCAACTGCTACATCTGGTATTGAGGTGTCAATAATACCTGGTGGACAAACTACGCACTCCAGGTTCAAGATTCTAATTAATATTGTAGAGGATAGTGTATGCAATTTCACAAGATAGAGTGGAACAGCAGAGTTGCTTTGAAGATCTTCCTTGATAATTTGGGATGAGGTCGCAATGACGAAACGCCAAATAGTTGAGATGCTAGATAGGTCAATGCAAGACATAACATGCTATACTTCACCATTTGGAGGTAAGGTGGTGGTGTTCGGGGGAGATTTTAGGCAGGTACTTCCAGTGGTGAGGTGTGGCACAAGTGCACAAATCACAAATGCTACTCTTCGAAGATCTTATCTTTGGCCGAACATAAGGAAAATACACCTAACAACATGAGGGCGCAATTTGACCTATGGTTCTCACAACATCTCCCGAGAATTGGGAATGGCACTAAAGAATGCAGTGCTGATGATTATGTGCATTTGCTAGATGACATAGTTATTGGGTTTACTGATACTGAATCATCTATTAACATATTGATCAATGATAGTTATTTGGTTCACCGATACTGAATTCCCCTTGCTAGAGCTAAACACCAAATCAACATCTTATATGAGCTCATGTGCCATACTAGCAACCAAGAATGAATATGTTGATGAGTTGAATGAAAAGTTGATTGTCCACTTTCCTAGCAAAGAAAAAATCTACTACAACTTTGGCATAGTGGAAGATGATCCACATAATCACTACCCCAATGAATTTCTAAACTCCCTCACGCCAAATGGCTTGCCTCCACATGTTCTTAAGTTGAAAGTTAACTGTCCTATCATATTGCTCTGGAAATTTGACCCTAACCACGGTCTGTGTAATGGAACACGGCTTATTATTGGAGCATTCCAAAACAATGCAATTGACACAGAGATTATTGCTGGTTAGCATGCCGCAAAGAGGGTATTCATGCCTTGAATCCCAATGCCCCTTAGAAGATTTATCCCTTCATTTCAAATTCAAGAGGAAGTAGTTCCCCATTCGTCTTAGCTTTGTAATGACAATTAACAAAGCACAAGGACAAACAATTCAAAACATTGGAATTTACCTTCCTGAGCCCGTCTTCTCTCATGGTCAGCTTTATGTTGCTTTGTCCAAGGGTGTTTCAAGGTAGACGAGAAGGATTTTGGCCAAGACATGGACTGACATTGATCCCATAGGAAAAAAGCACAAAAAACATTGTGTATTGAGATGTTTTATTGTGAGGCTGGTATGATTTGTCATATTGGCATAGGAATATTTTCAATGTATTCCTATTTCTATTTACATTACATGCTAATGTTAGTCAACCCTATGTCTCATGGTCAGCTTTATGTTGCTTTTGTCCAAGGGTGTTTCAAGGCAGACGAGAAGGATTTTGGCCAAGACACGGACTGACATTTCCCATAGGTACAAGCAAATCTAATGCCATCAGATTTCTCCCAAAATGATTCTTCCCATTTTACCTACCGAATATATTCTAATTGTAAGTGAACAATAGTCTACACATGTATTTGATGATTTGCACTGATTGAATAGCCATTATTCTGATCCCCTGTAGTCGATATACCATTCTTGGTGCACCTTGGAGCTTGTCATCGATATTATTCCTACATGCCAATTGCATTGATTATAACATAAAAATGGTGCCGCACTAGTTCTTAGAAAATAAAACCATGTACCTTCCCATCTCAACCGTTATGCGAAGAAAGACTAGAGGAATTGCAAGAACATTTAAGTCTAGGACATACTTGTGTTATGCCATGTTTCTATAGGATAAAGTATTTGATGTGCTTGAGAGGAATGGCTATGTTGAATAGTGATGGATTCCGCTAGCACTGTTGGTGCTAGCTCATCAAAGCAAAATGAATTGTCAAAGGTGTAGAGGAGGAAAAAATATCAATCCATAGTTTTTGTTATATGTGGCTTATATCATCGATGTTTGGTGTTTTCATTCTATGTAGCTTATGTCATCAAAGTCTGGTCAATGGTTGAGCTCTCTAAGTGGTTTAGTCTACCCTAGTTTATAGGAAAAAGTACACTTTAAAAATGTATAAGGGTAACTATTATCGTATTTCTACTTTCACAGTTTGTTCTCTATAAATAAATTTCAATTGGTGTAGTTGATTTCAACTATTGTTGTTAACAAATGAGGCTTAAAGTTGTTGATATCTTATTCCTAACATGGAAGAATGATGTTTAAAGGTGCTTATTATTTTCATGAATATATGAAGCTCTTAGAGGTACTGGTTTCTTATTATTACTAAGGAATAAATGGTTAGAAGGTCATAGTAATTGAAAGCAAGCTGTGTTCAGCGTCGCCATTTGTTATTGCTGTTGTGCTACAACATTGTCCCTGGCAGCTCCTAGGCTAGTTTTATGTTTGATGATGGCCTGCCTAAACATCCCAGTGACGCTATTCGTGTTTTGATGCTGTCATAGAATGTCACAACCAGGAAATAGGCTATATCTATTTTTCTGTTAGCTGATTTGTCATATTTGTTTCGATTGTGCCCTCTATGCCCAGTGCATAATAGCTTCCAAGTCACCTTTGCCATTCTCTCTCGTGGATGGTGTACCCTCTCTCCCAGATCCACAATGGTGGTCGGTGGGTTCCTCTGCCTTCATTCATATGTACGCAATATAATAGGCTAGAGATTTATCCAGGAGAATTGAAGAATAAAAGGGTGTGTTTCTTGCCTTCTTGGTTTCAGGCATTAGCTTGCAAGTATCTAATCCGTACGCTCCTTTTTCATACACTAGATTATTTTCATGCAAAAACTTGGTGAAGATACATGCCTTTTCCATGCAATTATTTCCACAAGCTGTGCAACCTCTTCGCTATAAGTAACATATGTGCTACATAACATATGACCCAAATCAACAAAGAAGTCCTCACCTACTTTGGTAATATTTCTTGGTTCAAGCTTTCTAGCACTATTGTATGTTCATTTTCCTTCACACCTTACATATCATTTCGTTCAAAGTTAATTAATGTTTTACATGAATTTCAATATATGTTCTTGAATCACAGATTTATAGAATGTTGATCCGGATTGTTAACTCTTTCTCCGAGCCTTCAACAGCCCAATGGGCTCAATCATGAGAACGCTATTCTTTTTCATTTGTTTTTTTGTGTATCATAATGTTATATCACTGTTTTAGTCACAAATCTGGGCCCTACATACTAAGAAATTGATTATCTACTAGATGTTAGGGAATTATCCCAAATGGAAACAAGGTATGCAATACTCTATTTGCATGCGTAACATAAAAATGAAATTTAAAATTGATTATATGCCTTGCAACAAAAAATACATTTTCCTAAATTATATATGTCTAATTGTATGTAGAAATCAAATTGGATTCATACGAGGATGTTGTAGAGATATATACGCAAGATCTGATTGCGTTTGAGCTTGACCGCCACCGCCCTTGAGGTGGATCATGCCTCTAGTAGGTGCAATAAATTTTTTATGTTTTTTCGTACAATCTTCTATAAATATCTAAACATACATTACATATTACATGTAACGATATTTTCATATTGTGACGCTATTACATAATAGACAGTCTCACCACCACAAAGGACTCAAACATGATCATTGTAGACGATGGCGATTTTGGTGTGCTCAATGGTATATTTTGTTAATTCTCTCATATTCCACCTTCCAAATAAAAAAATATCAAGTTCAAAATTTATCTTTTTATTACTGTTATGCATGCAGATATCAGATTACGTTACAACATGACCAAAACACTCATGATTACATCAAGAATGCTCTATTTTTAGGAGAGATGAGATCAAATCAAAGAAATCATCTAACAACAACAAAGGCGTACAAATCTATGCAACCAAAATTGTGACATCCCAAAATTTTGCATATTTTATTTGAACTTTTCTCGAATTTACTGTCTTTTCTTTTCTTTTTATTTGCCTTAGAGCAAGAATTTATATGTATTTGAAGCCAAATCAAGCTTAGTTCATTTTTGCTAGGTTCCTTGTAATTTCTAGAATTTTTGAGAATTTTCTGGGATTTATTTGGTTGTTTTGCCATTTTCTAGGCTTTTTCTTGCTTTTGGGAATTTCTGAAAAATAAAAAATAAAAATTCAAGATTTAAAATCCCTCTCTCCCTCCTGGGCTGACAAGTGGCCGATCTAGATTTCCCCTGCCCAACGCCGCCCCATCCCCGTCACACACACACTCTCTCTCTTTGCTTACCCTCCTCTCACTTACTAGTGGACCCCTTTGTCATCCCTTCCCTCTACTTTCTTCCTCCTTCCTTTCTTCTTCCCTCGTCTTTCCTAATTTGCTGCCGATTGCCCAAATCCACGCCAGCCGCCTTTCCTTTCCCCATCCTCTCTGGTTTTGGAGACCGAGCACTGCCTGGATCAATTCCCCTAATCCCCGCGCCCCTCCTTCCTTTCCTTTCATGCCCCTCATTCCTTTCCTCCCCAAGTTGAAGATCTCATAGCCATAACTCCGCGCAAGGAAATCACTCCTCCGTGTCCCCTCCTTGGCCCTATAAAAGAGACCTCGAGCATCCACAACACTATAAAGGGAAATCACACCTTAGCCCTCCTCATCTCCAGTTGTCCCTCCTGAGGCTCGAGAGTCCTCAGCGTCGTTTAACCCCGCCCACACAGCTCAGTGCAACTCCAGCGAGCCATCACTAATGCACCAAAGCCTCCCCGCCCTCGCTGACTTCATCTTCAGCATCACCGCACTCTCACCAATGTCCTTCAAACCGCCGTTGAACTCGAGCAACATCGAGACCTGAAGCCACCTTTCCTCGCTGCCAACTGCCTTTCGAACTCCTCATAATCTGCACCGAGGTGCTTAACTCTCCTCTCTACTTTTATTTTGACTGCACTAGTCCCAGGATCATGCTAGTGCACACAGTTAAACATAGATGTCATCACAACCATATACACGATAAAATAAAGGAAAAACTCAAATATCGATATATCTCAAAAGGTACGACCTTATGGTCAAGCTTACAATAAATTGGCCCGAAGGCTTAACAAAAGTAGCAACGGAAAACCAAAACAAAGCGTAGTGGCCAATCGACAAGCCCACAGGCTATCGAGTGGAGAACGAAGCCTAATCCGCGAAGTCGTCGAAGTACTCTCCTTCTGGAACCTCCTGTTGGTGATACTTCTCTTCCTCAACTGAGCAACATTGGGCATAAAGCCGTGAGTACATTGGTACTCAGCAAGTCGTTTGTAACAAATGAGTGCAATATAGTATGCAAGGCTTACCAAAGGATGGCTGAAAGGTTAATTTGCATACATGACAGTTGAAGGTAAATACAGTAAATAGATTGAAAGCGAACTTTAAGTAAAACAATAATAAATAATCAAAGGAATTGATATAACCACTTGCGGACCTCCCATCCACAAGCTAAACTAATCACTTATGTACCTCCCATCCATAATCTAAACCAACCACTTATGGACCTCCCATCCATAAGTTAGACCAACAGTGAACACCTGTCTACTTCCATTTACAAGTTTTTAGAAATAACTACCCCTCGTGTGAAATCACCGAGCATTGTCCATGACCGAGGACGTGGCTATTCGAATAGTTTTACACTCTGCAGAGGTTGCACAACTGTACCCACACGATGTGATAATCCTCACGTTAAAGATAATCACAACAAGGTCTTTACAAAGTTCAGTTACAACTTAATCCGCCCGCTAGGGTTTCGCATCACACCCCCCCCCTTGCGTCACATGGAAATCAGCAACCATGTTCATCTCAATGGCAAGATTAAAGTTGAAGCCTCCCAAATTAGTCAGCCAGGTCCGTCCCATACCAGACATGTGGTTTGCACGGTAAAGCTCAGATCAATGGCGCACAAAGTTAAGTCCTTAACAATACCCGCCGCGTGTCAGCGCGGATACGCGACGCGTGGCAGGCGGCGGAATCGGGCGGCGGGAAGCGGGTGAGTGCGGGAAGGAGTACGGCGGCGGCAGGGATGCGCTGGATGAGCGACGCGTGGCGCGAGGCTGATCGGGCGGCTGAGAGAGAGGCGGGGCGGGAGCGCACGGCGAGAGGCCGGATGGCCGACACGTGGCTGAGAGAAGGATCGGACGGCTGAGGGAATTTCCCCGATTAAAAGATTTTCAGAAATTCAAATAAATTGCTAAGAGCTCTAGAAAATAGCAAATAAATCCCAAAAATTCACCAAAAATACCAAAAAATTCCTTGAGACCTGAAGAATCTAAATAAAATATTTTCAACTTATATTAATGTTTATTTTACCCAGATAAAATTATTTTAAAATTCTAAAAATCATTTGGAGCTCATTTTAATTTCAGAAAATTTCTTGTGACTTAAGGAACGTAATTAAACTATTTTCAGATAATGTTGAAGTATAATTTAATCATATTAAATTCTTTTAAATTTTTGAAAATTCATTTAAGCTTGGTTTTAAATTCGGGAGAATCCCAGAAATTTATTTTTAAATCCAAAGTTTTAAAAATCCCCAAAAATCAGGATGTTACAAACCTTACCCCCTTAAACGGGATCTCGACCCCGAGATCCGGGCTAACTAGGAGAGATGGGTTTACCGGGTGCGACGACGGAGCTGACGTGGTTCAGGCTTCCTCTTGCAACGCTCTGAGACTGCTGGCTGCCACGGCTTGCTCCTGGAGGAAGGGTCTTGGCAGGCGTACTCTCCAGGTTGAACGGAACTGGTGTGATGTCTCGACGCTTCTGCGGGCAGCTGCGAGCAAAATGACCTGGCTCCTTGCAATTGTAACAATTAGCTGAACTTGTAGGATTTGCACTCTTCTGGGGTTGATTGCTGACATTGATGGGGCGTGGTCCCGAGTTTTTATAACGGGTCACTGGAGCTGGAGTCTTGAAAACTGGCTGCTGCTGCTGCTGCTAAGGTACTCGTGCAGACTGATAAGTGTTGAGTCTTGTCCTCTGTGACTGCTGTGAATGTACTCCTTGCTAGCTCATCTTCCTTTTGTGAAATTCTCCCAACTCACGGCGGGAATCCTCAATCAGTATGGCCTTATCCATCAATCGCTGAAAACTGGCATAGTCGTTGCCCACAACCTGTACTTTCAATCCTGGGTTCAGACCCTTCTTGAACCTTTTCTGACGAGCTGAATCTGAGTCTACGTCCTCTGGAGCGTAGCGAGCTAGCTGAGTGAATCTGTTGAGGTATTCACTCACTGACATGTTCCCCTACTGCAACTCACGGAATTCATCCTTCTTCATCTCGACTATTCCATCCATGACATGGGCGTTATGGAAGGCTTTGGCGAACTCCTTCCACGTGATGCTGTTCTGGTCCTCATGGGCGGCACAGTAGTTCTCCCACCACTCTGCTGCTGGTCCCTCAAGCTGATGTGCTGCATATAGTACTTTCTCCCAGTCTGAACACTGGGCCAAGTTCAGTTTCTTTTCAACTGAACGGATCCAATCATCAGCCTCTAAAGGCTCGGACGAATTGGAGAAAACAGGTGGTCTCGTCCTCATGAACTCTGCATAGCCGGATTTCTTGGCGTGTCTTGGTGGTGATCGGCTCTGGTCTTTGTCGCTACATCATAGCTTTGCATATTACGCATCATAGTCGCATCATCCGAGTGCAGGCCACCAAAAATTGACCGAGGGCGGGATCCAAGCTCGGTGGAACTGGCTGCGCGGTACTGCTCTCTGGATCCTGGTTTGCCTGGTTGCGGCCTGCTGTAGTCCTGGTATCAACCATCTTGCTGATGCTCTGAAAAGAAAAACAACTGCTGACTGCTTTTGCCGGGTTTAAAGATGAGAGGGAAAAGCATAGAGGAGAGGTAAATTCGTCTAAGGGGGATTTTCTAATGGTAACCTAAACTAAACAAACACTTAGCCGAAAAGGCTAACAACAAAACCGGGGAAAATAACTCCAATAAAAAGTTGACATGATTGCAATATAATGCTTTTGGGGCAATATTTGCAGCTCACATCACACACAACGGCAAGAAGAAGCAAATCGATCTACGCGACGCTAAAACTATTAGAAGGTTTTAATCTGACAGCTTCCTAATCTTCACGAGGACCTCCAATCTTGTCTTGGTCTAAATTGATTGCTTGCTCGATCCAACCTTCGCAAAGCTCGAAGAATTCTGGGGCAGTCTTCTTTTGATTTTGGAACACTCGTGACATCTATAGATATTGTTGAGATGAGAAGTCAAATTAAAATTTTGAAAATAAAGTTGGAGAGAAGGCGAGGATTAAGAATCATAAGAATAAGGTAAGAATAGAGAATTACTATATATTCATTTTGTTGATTTGATTTAGAAAATAGATTTTTGAAATTGGCTAACATGACTATTCTAACTAAGGCTTCGTCCTACAGCCGATATAGCTCTGATACCATCTCTGTCGAGACCCGAATATGCAAATCCGGACTCCCTATGTATTCTGCACTAGTCCCAGGATCATGCTAGTGCACACAGTTAAACATAGATGTCATCACAACCATATACACGATAAAATAAAGGAAAAACTTAAATATCGATATATCTCAAAAGGTACGATCTTATGGTCAAGCTTACAATAAATTGGCCGAAGGCTTAACAAAAGTAGCAGCGGAAAACCAAAACAAAGCGTAGTGGCCAATCGACAAGCCCACAAGCTATCAAGTGGAGAACGAAGTCTAATCCGCAAAGTCATCGAAGTACTCTCCTTCTGGAACCTCCTGCTGGTGATACTTCTCTTCCTCAACTGAGCAACATTGGGCATAAAGCCGTGAGTACATTGGTACTCAGCAAGTCGTTTGTAACAAATGAGTGCAATATAGTATGCAAGGCTTACCAAAGGATGGCTGAAAGGTTAATTTGCATACATGACAGTTGAAGGTAAATACAGTAAATAGATTGAAAGCGAACTTTAAGTAAAACAATAATAAATAATCAAAGGAATTGATATAACCACTTGCGGACCTCCCATCCACAAGCTAAACTAATCACTTATGGACCTCCCATCCATAAGCTAAACCAACCACTTATGGACCTCCCATCCATAAGCTAGACCAACAGTGAACACCTGTCCACTTCCATTTACAAGTTTTCAGAAATAACTACCCCTCATGTGAAATCACCGAGCATTGTCCATGACCGAGGACGCGGCTATTCGAATAGTTTTGCACTCTGCAGAGGTTGCACAACTGTACCCACATGATGTGATAATCCTCACGTTAAAGATAATCACAACAAGGTCTTTACAAAGTTCAGTTACAACTTAATCCGCCCGCTAGGGTTTCGCATCACACCCCCCCTTGCGCCACATGGAAATCAGCAACCATGTTCATCTCAATGGCAAGATTAAAGTTGAAACCTCCCAAATTAGTCAGCCAGGTCCGTCCCATACCTGACATGTGGTTTGCACGGTAAAGCTCAGATCAATGGCGCACAAAGTTAAGTCCTTAACAATATCCGAGCGAGACTACCACATCTGTCGAAGTGCACCAACACTCCCCCCCTTTACTGCACGATCACTCGCCCGAGTGCAAAACCAGTTTGTTTAACCACCGCCGATGACGCACCAACGTCATGGCACAAATTTTAATATACGTGGCACCAATCACAGTTCCATATCTCATTAAGTCAAATTGATAAATCACATGTGATGATAAACCCAATCGGAGCTATAAGTAAAGCTAAGCAATCTATCGTACCAGCCCATGTGACAAATATCTAACATCACTAGTATATTTCCCATCCTAAGGTGACAAAGGTATCACGGTGTTCAAAGTTTTCAAGGAGGAATAATCAATATGGGATGATAACTACCAATTACAACGGTTGAATAAAAATAGCGATGCAATGTACTTTAAAACAAAATAATTAAATAATAGATTGCAAACTGGGTTCAACATGATCAAAGGACACGACTTGCCTTGGTTATGCTCAGCGAGGTACTCCTGGTCTTCGGGCGCGAAACCTGCTCCTCCGGAATCCGAATCTAGCGAGAGAGAAAGCGATCGAAAACAAATAAACACATAAAATGACAAGCAAATGAACTCCAAAATTTACAAAACTAGAACCAACAACTAGAGCTTGATTTTAGATGAATTTATAAAAAAGAACGGGGTCAATCGGAGCTAGGACGGAGGAGAACGGGCTCTCGAAAAATTAATCTGGAATTTAATCGGGAAAAATCGAAAAGTGCACTGTGCTGTGAACCCGGCGTACGAAATTCCGAGTTCACCGTGAACCCGGTGCACGGAACGGTCTGCGGCGCGGTGGTGCTGGCGCGCACGCTAGGGGCGGCGTGGCGGCATATATCTTGCCACCACGCGGCACGGGTGGCGTGGCGGTGGCGTGGCGCCACGTGGCACACGGGGACGGCTCGGGATCAAGCCACGACGCGGGATCGGGCGGCTGAGGGAGGAGGCGAGGCGCGGCGCGCGGGCACAGCTGGTGTCGCCGCGTGTCAGCGCGGATACGTGACGCGTGGCGGGTGGCGGGAAGCGGGTGAGGGCGGGAAGGAGTACGGTGGCGGCGGATCGCGCTGATGAGCGGCAGCGTGGCGCGAGGCCGTCGGGCGGTGAGAGAGCGGGCGGGCGCCTGGCGAGAGGCCGGATGGCCGACACGTGGCTAAGAGGAGGATCGGACGGCTGAGGGAATTTCCCCGATTAAAAGATTTTCAAAAATTCAAATAAATTGCTAAGAGCTCTAGAAAATAGCAAATAAATCTCACAAATTCACCAAAAATACCAGAAAATTCCTTGAGACCTGAAGAATCCAAATAAAATATTTTCAACTTATATTAATGTTTATTTTACCTAGATAAAATTATTTTAAATTTCTAAAAATCATTTAAAGCTCATTTTAATTTCAGAAAATTCCAAAAAATTTCTTGTGACTTAAGGAACTTAATTAAACTATTTTCAGATAATGTTGAAGTATAATTTAATCATATTAAATTCTTTTAAAATTTTGAAAATTCATTTAAGCTTAGTTTTAAATTCGGGAGAATCCTAGAATTTTATTTTTAAATCCAAAGTTTTAAAAATCCCCAAAAATTAGGATGTTACAGACCAGCTGCTGCAGCTCCGACCACCGGCCAATTACTGTAGCTCCAACCATCGGACAGTTAATGTAGCTCTGACCACCGACCAGTTACTATAGCTTTGACCATCAATAGTTATTGTAGCTTCGACCACTTTTCTTTTACAAGAATAATTCCAGAAAATCTAATTTACTCTTTCTCTCTCTTTCTAAAGCCCGTATTTCTTTATCCTAACTCCAATTAAATCCATTCAAAATTTTAAATTCATCAAAAATTCCAATCTATCAATTTATTCCCTTCTTTTTAATATTTAGAGTTTATTTGGATTTTATTTTAATTTGCTTGGCTATTTTCACGTGTAGACTACGACAATTCCGAAGAATTGTACTTCAACGATTCTCACTAGTCAGCAGAGCAAGGCATGTTACACTCTTTGATCATGTTGATTCGGATTGCAAAATAAAATTATGTTATTTTAAATTATTCTACATGAATATTTTTATTCAATGTATTTCAATTCTAGTTTTAAATTTAATTAATGCATATTTGTTATTAGCTACTTTCGCATTGATCCCTGTATACCTTGTCACTCTAGAATAAAACTCTAGTTAGTACACTAGTATAATTAAAGAATTTTATAGCAAATGCTTAGACCTGCATAGATATAACTTTAGGTTTGGAATACTTTTTTTTACCTAAAATGATAAGTTTTTAAGATGTATTCTTGATTTTGGTGAGTCAAGAAAGTCTATGCAATATTTCAAAATGAAATATAAAATTTGGTTTAAACTTAGGCAAATGGTTAGGCGGTGGATGCTTGCTGGTGCACATTGTTGTTCGGTGATACAATGGTGATGTTAGGCATAAGGAGTATGTGGGAAGTGCATCAATTAATGACCGGTCTGTGAGCTACCGCTATAAAGCCATATCGTACCACCACAAGACTGATATGTGATAGTCTTGACTAACTAATTAGCGGGTTCCAATCTAAATCTTACTATAAGTTGAATGTAAGTATGGTGTAGACCATGGAAAGTCTCACATGACACAAGAAAGGCCCCGATTTGGTAGATTCCTTATTAGAGTAAAATCTTAGTGGAGGCATGACCAGATTGATGGCTTTACTTTTCTAAAGGCCTCGTTATGATGACTCAATCATACGTCTACGGAAGCATGTAGTGGCCGACAACATGAGTTAATCATATCTTCTAGATAAAGTTGTACAAGCTCTGTAGAGTATATAAATTATTCTGGATAGTCGTGGCTATGATCATGGACATGTTGAGTAAAATTTTTCACAGATTAGATTTTGTTTTTTGTAAACTAGTCTTGGTTGGAAATTAGGTATCTTTCTAGAGAAAGATGATCTGGGTGGGATACCTATGGTTAGGTTAATATCAGGTTGGTGCATGTGCTAACCATAGTATTTTATTAAATTATTATCTTTACTTATAATATTAAATTCAATAATTTTAATTTATTTACTGTAATTCTTAAACTGTTGATTTATTCTCAAATAACTCTATATGCCTTGCTTTGTTATCTTTATCATTATATTGCATTCTCCCGTGTGACTTACGAAGTACAAGTTTGTGCTCATTTTTACTATCCCATCTCAAAGGAGGACGATTTCAGCTACGTTAAGAACTAGGACAAGTAGGCTACATCACAATTATTTGTCTGTGGATAGGCTTGAGTTTCATCCTTGTTATTTATTTGTTTCCTCTATTACTTTCTTATTTATGCCAATAAGCATAGTGATGTAATATTGATCATAAGGCCAATACTCTTTTATTAAATAATAAAGCTTGTCATTTGTGCTTGATATGTGTCATTATTACCGTTATGTACACTAACTGATCTTGGACTAGTGCGATTTACATAGAGAATCTGGAGTCATCGCTCCAGAGTCCGACAAAAATTCATGCCTAAGGAGCATTTCATGCTTCTTCCACGATGTGTACTGTGCGTAAAAGTACATCACAACCTTTAAATCAACCGCCAGCGAAGAGATCACGTAAAGGAAAAGTGCCAGCAGTCGATTTTGCTGCATGGGTAGCCGTCATTGAAGTTTCCTCATCCCCTGAAAGGGATTGATCATTCTAAAGTTATGATGCCTTCTTTCTCTTGCCTACAGTTATGATCACAGAGTTGCCTAAAAGGGAAATAAAAAAGAATATGTTGTTCGTTAGTCCTTTTATGAATGAGGATTATATCTATCAATTCTATTGCAATGACTCACTACAGTGTGCTTAAGACGATTCATTTCTTGCAAATTATATAATAAATGAATTTCGATATTTAATACTTTTGACATGGATTCCACGTGCACCCTTACGAATATCTCATTAACATATGATCACATGACCTACATGTCACTGAGAAACGGAGTGACAAAACCTGAAATATATGGCAAACATGAAATATCGCTCAAAGAAAAGGCACCAAAAAGTTAAGAGAGTATTTATACAATATTTGCATATTTTTTGGACTCAAATCTATTAGATTTTGGGACCTTAGATCGGAGATCTAACGCCACAGATTTGGATCACTTATTTTTTGGAGGATAAGAGGAGATCCGTTAGATAAAGATCTAAGTATTAAATTTGGAGTACTCACTTTTTAAAGAGGATTCATTGGATAAAAATTCAACGTCTTAAAATTTGAGAAAAAAAAATATGCGAATATTGAATAGCTATTGTAAAAAAAAAAAGAACAACCCTTCGTTTTTCCCATTTCGTCCTCGTCGGCCTCTCGTCCCGTCCTCCTCCACCTCCACCCCGCGTGCCGCGGGAGGGAAGCCGCTGCCCACTCAGACAGCAAAGGAAACCGGTTAGGCTTCCCCCTCGGATACGGCCCTCTCCGGCGGAATCCCCAGCGCGGAGCGCCCTAATCGTCGTCGTCGGCGTCAGCGATGGCGACGCACGAGCGGAAGACGATCGATCTGGAGCAGGGGTGGGAGTTCATGCAGAAAGGCATCACCAAGCTCAAGAACATCCTCGAGGGCAAGCCCGAGCCGCAGTTCAGCTCTGAGGACTACATGATGCTCTACACGTGCGTACCCGCTCCGATTTTCTTCCCCCTGTGCTTGCTTGCTTGGTTTGTGCCTCGCTGATCTGATTTTAGAGTTTGTTCCGATGCCGCAGGACGATATACAACATGTGCACGCAGAAGCCGCCGCACGACTACTCGCAGCAGCTCTACGAGAAGTACCGCGAGTCCTTCGAGGAGTACATCATGTCCATGGTGAGGGATCCTTTGATTCCTCGATTGATTAGCTCGATTTTGTGCCCGTGTGCTCGATTAGTGGAGGCGTAGCAAAGATACCGATGGAAATGGTGCTTGTTATGATACATAAACCAATGAATAGACTTATAGACAGCACACACATTGAGTTGAGTAATGGAGAGCACAACTGTTTATACAGAGAAAAAAAGGGGTTCAAACATTCAATGCCTAAAGCTGCACTCCTAACCTGCTGTAGTAAGTACAAGGATGGCGTTCTAATTTTGATAAAGCTCGATGCTCTTGGCGAATTAGGAATTCTGGGTTGGTTGCTTCAGATGGGTGGATAATTGGGCTTTCATCAGTCTGGAGGAGCTATTAGTTTCTAAGTCGCATGCTCAAGTAGTCTTACACAATTGTTGGTGCAGAGGGATCTGGATAATGGATTGTGGGGGGTTACTTCTAGGCAGTATTTAAATACTCTAGTGGGTAAGGTGCGGTGAGCACTATGTGTGGCCCTTCGGTGTGATTCTGGTGGCTGGCAGCCTTCACAAACATTGTCTTAGCACAAAAAAATGTTTCATATTTCTATGGCCATTTATCATATATCCTTTCTTTTCTGCCAAAAGCAATTGTACCAGCAATTTTAGTCAATGACCCTTGAGAACCTTCTGTATCTCTTCACATTCCACTTAAAAACTTTCTCATCTACTCTCTGCTGATTTGAATACTTTAAACAAAAGATGAGACCTGAAGCCTACATAAACATTGCTTTATTGGCTTTTAAATATTGGAAGTTTATACTTTGAAAGTTCCATTGTGAGATTAAGTTCAGATGTTTGCATACATTGTTCAGCATGTTGTGCTTATATGGCTGTTAGATGCTGTCTGCTATAAAAATACTCTGCTGTTACACTTCGAGTGCCCTCTATCTAAACTTCGCAATTTGCTTAGAAAGCATAAATTGCTTGATTTGAGAGGATTTTCTTCAGTACGGGAGGATTTGATGTTGCTGAGAAGTGAGAACACTCGCGGCTAGCGGCATCATCCATAGTCTTTTTTTTTCATGGCATTCTTTTGTTTGTTGAAATGTTTGCTGTTTTCACCCTTTTCATCAACAGCTTCTAGATAAGTTCACCCCTCCATATAAATACATATATGTTTCTCTTGGACTTATGTTTTCATTACCATTTACTTATTTAGTGTGTAGTGACTTGCAAGGATCGAAAAACCGGAACCGGGCCAAATCCCGTCCGCCGGGCGGTACCGGGAACCGGCCGGTTATCGGAAAACTCGGTTAAAAATCGGTTAAATTATGGCAAATGAAAATTTTGAAGGGAGCGGGAGGGGACCGGTAACCGGTCGGAAACCGGAAAAACCGGTGGAAAATTTAGTATTCTGTATGCGCGTGTCTTCTTAAATGCTGCATGAATCTCTTTGTATTCAGCATGTAGTCTCTTAGGATTCTGCATGCATGCACATGCCTTTTAATATCCTGCATGAATCCCTTAGCATTCTGCATGCAATCATTTAGTATTCTGCATGCATGCCCGTGTCTTCTTAAATGTTGTATGAATCTCTTTGTATACAGCATGTAGTCTCTTAGGATTCTGCATGCATGCGCATGCCTTTTAATATCCTGCATGAATCCCTTAGCATTCTGCATGCAATCATTTAGTATTCTACATGCATGCGCATATGCATGCGCGTGTCTTCTTAAATGCTGCACGCATGCCTCTTAGTCTTCTTAAATGCTGCACGTATGCCTCTTAGTCTTAAATGCTGCACGCACGCACTGTAGCTCATTCTTCAAATTTCGGCCGGTTTTTTTAATCCCGGACCCAGCCGGGTTTTTCGGTTACCGGCCGGTAACCGTCGGGAAACCGAACCCTGGTGACTTGTATTAAATCTTTTGATTGTACTTTGTTGTTGATAAGTTATCTATATGTAAAATATATTGTTAGTGAATTAACATAGGGAATGTTTGGTTCCCTTGCCTTGCCTAGCCTTGCTATGCTAGTCGGCAAGGAAATCCTTGCTAGTGGAGGAGAGCCAATTTGGCTCACCCACAAAAGCAAGGAAATCCTTTCTCACCTTGCCCAAAAGCAGGGCTAGACAAGGAAACCAAGCTCACTTTTCGCCAACTAACCTTGCTAGGCATGGCTAAGCAACGGTGGGCAAGACATCCAAACATGCCCTTAGTTACGTAGAACATTTTCTAGTAGTAGATACTGTGGTGTAAATAATCTGATGCTCATCCCAGCTGGAACCGCTGTTCTCTGCCATATCCTTGGGTTGTTGCTTGGGGGGGGGGGGTGAAAATGTCCGTGTTAATGAGGTGAGAATGGGTATGGATACTTAATCCCTGCCCCCACCCTGTTGCCATTCCTATTTTGCTATGGATCATTGGTAGTTTTAGTTAATTATCATGCAGTACAAATATCTGCCTCTCTTTAACACTTTGTAGCTGGATGAAATTGTCCAACTATAAATATAATGAATATAACTTGCAGTTCAGTGATCTTTATCACCAGCACGATGTCCATCTTATCTCCTTTTCTCTATATCTGCATGTTCACATTTTTGAAAGGTAAGTCCCAACACCGGTTTTCAATTTATTGCAGGTCTTACCTTCACTAAGAGAAAAGCATGATGAGTTTATGTTGAGAGAGTTAGTAAAACGGTGGTCAAACCATAAAGTGATGGTTCGGTGGTTGTCACGCTTCTTCCATTATCTTGATCGCTACTTTATTTCGCGGAGGTCACTACCGCCACTGAATGAAGTTGGACTTAGTTGTTTCCGAGATTTGGTAACATAACTTCTTTACATGATTTACTCATCTTTCTCCTGTTTTATGGAATCCAGCTTCCAGTTCATTGCTTAATGTAATATCTCTAGATTTTAATCATGTTCAATTGTGGTAACAGGTATATCAAGAGATCAAAGGAAAAGTAAAAAGTGCGGTCATATCCTTGGTGAGTCATTGTATTTCGTCATGCTAGCTTATTAGGTTGTGTATAGTTGGTAATGGAAATGCTTTCTTCAACAGATAGATCAAGAACGCGAGGGTGAACAAATTGATAGGGCCCTGTTGAAAAATGTTCTGGATATATTTGTTGAAATTGGCTTGGGTAGTATGGAGTGCTATGAAAATGATTTTGAAGATTTCTTGCTCAAGGATACTGCAGACTACTACTCTATCAAGGCCCAAACTTGGATCCTGGAGGACTCTTGTCCAGATTACATGTTAAAAGTATCTTCGAGAATGTTTCATGATCATTTCTACCTGTTGTTAAGCATAAAATTATCTTTCTAATGAATGTTTGTTTAATTAGGCTGAGGAGTGTTTGAAAAGGGAGAAAGAGCGAGTTGCTCATTATTTGCACTCTAGTAGTGAACAGAAGTTGTTGGAGGTTAGTGGAAAGTTTGCTGTTGTCTTTTATTTTAATTTTTCAGAGTATTTCGTGATGTTTAATTACCTATATTTGCTACATGTACACCAGATGCATAATTTTGAATTGTATGTTCAGAGTGCTATTGGATCCCTCATAGAACACTAGCCATTATTTCCTTTCCCTCGTATGACATGATTTAATGTCCTTTCTTTCCTTCATCTTTACAGAAAGTGCAACATGAATTGCTAACTCAATACGCAAGCCAGCTTTTGGAGAAGGAGCATTCTGGATGTCACGCATTGCTTCGTGATGACAAGGTATCATGGAGAAGCACCATCTTTCTTAACAGTTTATCAGCAATATATGAAGCCAGTTGACATAATATTACTATATATATATATATATATATATATATATATATATATATATATATATATATATATATATATATATATATATATATATATATATATATATATATATATATATATGCAATCTTTCAGGTTGATGATCTCTCTAGAATGTACAGGCTATTTTCCAGAATAACTCGTGGTCTGGAACCTGTTTCTCAAATATTTAAGCAGGTATTACTTGCCTCAAAATTGTGCTCTATTTCTCCTTAAAGCTATTTCACTGTTGTAATGGAATGGTGCTTCTCTGCAGCATGTTATTAATGAGGGCACAGCCTTGGTCAAACAAGCTGAAGATGCTGCTAGCAATAAAAAGGTGCAACATTTTTTTATTATATTCAACCATTGATTATTTTATGCTTTTTTTGTTTGCATTATTGTTTTCTTAGTACATTGATTTTATTATTTGGGTTGTAATTCAGTGGTATGTTTTTCATCCATCAGCTGGAGTTTGTACTCAACTCATGCTGGTATATGCATAGTGTATTTCAGGCTGCTGCTTCGACATATTGCTCTGCACTCTACTAACCACTTCAGACTTACATTTCAAGTGTTTTGCTTATTTTTTTCGCTTGCGTACTATCTAAAATTATTTGAGTATTATCTAAATTATTTGTTATATTACAGCCAGAGAAGAAGGACATGGTTGGCTTGCAGGAACAGGTTTGATCATCTTGATATAATATTTGCTGTTAGCTCTCAACTTTTGTTAGATATCTGTTACCCACTGAGCTGTTTTTTGAACTTAGGCTTTTGTCCGGAAAATCATTGAGCTTCATGACAAATATGTAGAATATGTCACTAAGTGTTTCCAGGGCCACACGCTCTTCCATAAGGTTTACCATTTGATTTACTTATCTACTCGTTCATACATCATTCTTTTTAACATGATATCAAAATCTCGGCTCTTGTTCTGTATCCTGTTTATGCAGGCACTTAAAGAGGCTTTTGAGGTTTTCTGCAACAAAGGTGTTTCTGGTAGTTCAAGCGCCGAATTACTAGCTACCTTCTGTGACAACATCTTAAAGAAAGGTGGAAGTGAAAAGCTTAGTGATGAAGCAATTGAAGATACCCTTGAGAAGGTACAACCATCAATTGTTATGTTTGTGCTGCTGCTAACGTCATTACTAATTTTCCAGACCTAGGAACTTAATCTTGAAACTGTATAATGAGCAGGTCGTAAGGTTACTCGCCTACATCAGTGACAAGGACTTGTTTGCTGAATTTTACAGGTAACTTCTTGTTATCTTGCATGCTGATTCTTACTATCTTTAAGCTCCTGCACATATTGGAATATGCATGAAGTCATTTGACTTCTTGGGCTAATTTGCAGAAAGAAGCTTGCGAGGAGATTGCTTTTTGACAAGAGTGCTAATGATGAACATGAGAGAAGCATTCTGACCAAGCTAAAACAACAGTGTGGGGGGCAATTCACTTCAAAAATGGAGGGCATGGTCACTGACCTTACTGTTGCAAAAGATCACCAGACGAAATTTGAAGAGTTCATAAGCACACATGCCGAGTTGAACCCTGGTATAGACTTAGCTATGACTGTTCTGACAACAGGATTTTGGCCAAGCTACAAATCTTTTGATATAAACCTGCCTGCTGAGATGGTAAGTTTGCTTTTTCTCAAGGCGATGTAAGGAGCTATGTTGGAACTTGCTAAGCTTAATCAATATTTGAATTTGCCTTGTTTTTCTTACAATATTTGTTGTTGATGTCTTACTCTGCACAAGGTGATTCTTTTCATTCTTGATTTTTTTTCAGGTGAAATGCGTAGAGGTTTTCAAGGAGTTTTACCAAACAAGAACAAAGCACAGGAAGCTTACCTGGATATATTCCCTGGGAACCTGTAATATTAATGCTAAGTTTGAGACCAAAACTATTGAGCTCATTGTTACAACTTATCAGGTAAATTCTAAACTGCATTTTTTATGAGCATTTGCTTCTTGTTTTAGATGTAATATAACATGCCTTTCTCTTATGTTGGTAGGCTGCATTGCTGCTGCTATTTAATGGAGTTGACAGACTTAGCTACGCTGAGATTGTGATACAGCTAAATCTCTCAGATGATGATGTTGTGCGTTTGCTTCATTCTCTCTCTTGTGCAAAATACAAGATTCTTAACAAAGAACCAAATAACAAATCTATTTCGCCGAATGATGTCTTTGAGTTCAATTCAAAATTTACTGACAAGATGCGAAGAATAAAGGTATCTTCTTTCTTTTATATATTTTCTAGATTTGGCAATTTACTTTTCTGAGTTCTCATTTTTTGATGTATTATCTTGGTTTTTAATGCTATTCACAGATACCTCTTCCTCCAGCTGATGAGAAAAAGAAAGTAGTTGAAGATGTTGACAAGGATCGCAGATATGCAATCGATGCATCCATTGTGCGCATTATGAAGAGTCGCAAAGTTTTGGGTCATCAGCAACTTGTAATGGAATGTGTGGAGCAGCTTGGTCGCATGTTCAAGGTACGAAACATTTGTTCGACAAAGTAGTTAAAGATGTTGGCAAAAGAATCTTCCTTGCCCTCCTTTTAAGTGCTAGGCTCAATCAATTCATCTATATTTTGTTAGATCATGTTGTTTTTGTTCAAAGGCTTGTCTAAGTTCTACTTTGTTGATGACTTGATGTCTGACGTTAATTTATTCCCTCCATGTGATGATCTTCCATTACGTAGGTCCTCTTCGCTAGCACCCTTGCCTTCTTTAGCTATGCATTCTGCATTGCACGCCTCAGGCTTGCACCATCATCTCTTTGGCCTTTTCTTTTGTGTAATATAATTGTTTATATATGGTTAAACTGGCATCCAGGGAATGTTCAAAGCACTTTTAATCTGAGCTTCCTTCGATGACTTAACATGATAAAAGGGCTACTCTTTTTTCTACAGCCTGACTTCAAGGCAATAAAGAAGCGGATTGAGGATCTTATCACAAGGGATTACTTGGAGAGGGATAAAGAAAACCCAAATGTGTACAGATATTTGGCTTGATCGGTTCTTTCTGTGGACTGTGATATTTTCCTGAGCCTGACTTCTGTGCCGTGCAGTGTCGCCACGATTTATCGATGGCAATCTTGCAGTTGTCTTGTGGTGCGGCATCATTGGCTTCTTCGGATTTTCCAGCACCGCTGGTGATTGTATTGCATGCAGCATGTACATATGCCCATTGTAAATGCAGCTTGACCAGTGGTTGGGGTTGTCAAAAGAGCCCATCAGGACAAAGGTTCCCAGATTGGGATGCATGTGGGTCTTGCAGAAATGTTGTAACATCATGTATTAGCTCCTGTACAATTTGTTGTATGTTTCACCATATATATAGCTTTGTTTATTTCAATCAGTTGTCTAGATAAATGGAGAGCAATATGAACTGGCGATCCATCCATCCTTCTGTCAATGCTGTAAGATGTCAATGTACGTTGTATTTGTTGTGAATTTATGTCTTTAGACTTGCTAGAAGTACTGGTGATAATGGTCACAACTCACAACTATCAAATGCTCTGTGCTCACTGTACATATCTAGCATAAGCTAAGTGCTGTTTGAGAGAAGGAAGCTGAATACTGTTTGTGCATATAACTTTGCCTTGCAAATTGAGCACCATGTTGCTTGGCTGAAAATCCAATTCTAAGGTTAGAGTTAGATATAAGTTTGTGCTGCAGGTTAAAGATCTGTTGCGCATCAAGAGAAATTTGTGGAAGAAAACAGAGGAATCGGTTGGAGATTGGGGGGGGGGGCAATCATGACCTGGAACTCTTGTCCTTTCTGTTGAGCAGTAGTTGACTAGGATAAGGAATTTCATAACTTTTAGTGTCAACTCAAATAAAAACGAAAACAGCTTCTAAACTAGGACAGGGTGTGATGTTTTTAGTTTGCAATCACATCAACAATAAATCTCGACAACATTATGAAGCTTCAACCAAGCATGGGCGGAACTAGGCAGTGAGTCCTGATATCACAGGATACCAGATCCAAAAATTGTTTTAGTAGAGATTAGCATTTTCAGTCTATGTATGAACCCTCTAGGCTAAATTCAGTGCACCCGGTTCTTTCCTTAAAATTCAATAAAAAGAGCTCTAGCAGCCTAAATTTTCAATAGCTAGCAGCAATCCATGAGAAGCCTATGCTTCTATTAGTTCATGAGTCAACTACATTAAACCAAGCTAACCCTTAAGCCAGCGTAAGAGGGAGGATCGTAACAGGCTACAACATCTATTTGATGACCCCGAAGCATGTCATCTTGTAGTAGCCCTCGACGTTTGTTCGTCTCGCATGGTTAGCTAAGAGACGTACACCACGTCCGCCACACAACTGCACCTAGGTAGGCAGCGACCGATCACCGGAGAATGGAAGAAATTGGCGCCACTGACCGGCATCGCCTACCATCTCTCCGTGGAGTCGCCTGGTCCCTATTGTCTCATGCCCTCGCCGCCCGAATGAAGCTTAAGTTCACCCAATTAGTATATACTTTACTCTAAATTTCATTCAATTATTCCAATTTGTGAGCTTGAATTTCAATATGATGGTTGTTGAAGATTTTTGTCGAATTGTAGGGTTAAGACTTAGGGTTTTGATTTTTGGAATAACAGCTTAGCTCGTTGCAAATTGGGAGTAAAATCGTAGTATTTGACCGCAATGTTAATAAGTAAACCACTGAACATATTTTTCTGTTATATTATTTTTAAACTATTGAACATACAAATATCTAACTAACTTTCAATTAACTGGTGATAATTTCATAAATGATATATTTATTTGCCGTGTGGAGAAATAAGAATTGATGAAAATTACTAATGATATTATGGTTCGTCGTTTTATGAATTTGATAGAACGTAAATACTAAAAGATAATGCATTAACTTACATTTGATCATTCTATTATTTTTTTATTTAAAAACTTTAAGTAATTTTGTTCTCTTTTAATAGGCTATTGTGATCGATGATGTATTTTACCAATATCGATCAACTTTTATCTGTGATTTTGCCTTTAGTATCTTCAGTTTGTTGCAACTAATCAATATTATTATTAGGCTTTTCTATTTTAGTAAGCATTTTGATCACTACTTTTTTTTATTATCAGACGCTGTCATCGGTTACATTGAAGTATTGATGCTAAAAATTACACAACATATTACTATTTAGCACAATATTATTTGAAATCTATATATGTTGTTATAATATGGTGAAGTGGTGAACTCCAGTCATTTGCGTTCTAGTTCCGTCCCTGCAACCAAGGTTTGCAAACACCGATTTCGGATGAACCCTTGGACCTATGCCAACAACGGTGCCGGGCTGGTAATTGCAAACTTATGTTGTTACCAACTCAAAATGCAAATTTGGATTGACTAATGTCTAATGTGATGCCCCGTGCCATCACTACAACGGGTAATAATCCTTAAGCTGGTATCATTACTACAGTAGTGATTGCAGAGGGCATCACATTTAGCTACCATTTCCATCCCGCAATATAAGTATCTATTCTTGGAAAGCGTCACCATACAGTATAAGTTAATTACAAAGATCAACAGTGTAGTTATTATAATATTTTTACTACATATCCCTTCTTTAATGCCAAAAAAGTAGTTGAGTAGTTATAATATATCATTTAATAGGGTATACATCATTCAATGATGTTAACTTTTTCTTAAATTTATTTTGTTGGTATGTACTTATGATGAGGTTTGAACTTATATTACGGGACGGAGAGAATAGTTTGCAGCTGTTTCCATAGGGGGTTGGAAATTCAACGCTTTAATTAATTACATTAAAATCAGGTGGTTTCCCAAATCTTGGTCCTATCAAGATTTTAGGGATCATTGAAAACCAGTTTGTTCCCAATGGAGTTTGACACTAGATTGGGCCACGATCTACGAAAGAGTGCTGCCAGTGGCGGAGGACGAAAAAAATTTAAGGTATGGCGAAATCGATAATATAGGTAGCAAAGATTTCTGACTAAATTGGTTTATACACATATAACATATCATGATCGTCACCTACTATATAAGTATAAATATTTAGGATAAATAAAAGATACAAGTGAAGTCAATAGACTAACAAGGTGATAACGCACTTCAATTGCGTCTAGGCGATCTAGGCAATTGCACTTGCCTATCTTTATTTTTACGAAATGATTTCTTAATCTTCTCAAGATCAATTCCTTTGAATATCTCTCGCTCAATGTAGCAAACCATTAAATCATTAAGCCAAGCATCGACATCTTGTTGCGCAGTGCTTTTGATAATCTTCATAGCGAAAAGACCCTTTCAAGCGATGCCGTCGCCACTGGAAGTATCAATGCCAACTCAACCAGCGATAAACCAATGGGAATACAATATGCTGTTAAGTTCAACTAATTTTGCAGCTAGGCTTGCAAGATCATGGCAATCTCTAAACTCCTCAAGTCTTCTCACATGAATAATAAATAGTTCAAGTTGATCTTTTATATCTCTCTTATCGGAATAGGAGAAATCATCGAATATATCTCGAGTATGCCGAGCAAGTTTGTCCACATCAAATTTAGAGAATGAATCTCTCGGGTCCAGACAAGAAAAGCAAACAAGCAATTCTGAAGATACCTCATTAAACCGATGATCCAACTCTGTAGTAATAGCATCTATAGCAGCATAGAAGGTATCAACACGAAAATGATGGTCTTGAGTGATGTTGTTCCTCCCCCTCGCAGATTGGCAATGTGTAACCCATGCTCACCAAGTACTTCAACAACTGCTGTCTTTAGTGCTTCTGAGGTTGTCTCCTGGACATGCTTAATACCCAAAAATCTTTCAATTACTTTTCCTTTGTTGTTCACAAACCTACAACACAGATGATAGTATAATATGATTAGCTAATTTTAACAAAAATGTGATAACCAGTCAACTATAGATAATCAATCGCTTACCTCACAACCATGGCCATTTGTTCTTTGACAGATATATCACGAGATTCATATATAAGAATGGAGAAGAGACAACCCGCCATCTCTTGCTTTATTGCTTTGGTGACCTCTGCTGCACAACACTCTACAAGTTCTTTTTGAATTGTTGGGGAAGTCATCTTGGCATTTTTGGGACATGTCTCATCAAATGCAAGTTTTACTTGTTCATTCCTTTCTTTATACCAATCAAGAAACTCTAGAAAATTGCCCATATTCAAAGAAGTAAGAGACTCATCGTGTCCACGGAATGGTTCACCTTGTAATGTGAGAAAACTCACAATACCCAATGATGTATCCAAACGAGTTTCATACTTCATTGCTGCATCTTTTGTATATTTTGTAACCTTATGTTTCACACTTGTTCTTTGATTATCAAAATCTTCATATGCTGTCCTACATTGATTATGGGTTCTTCCATCATGTTTTGGAAGTGCCTTGTATGCATTCTTCCAAGTGTCAAACCCTACTGTTGTAAAGGCATCATGACCAAATTTTTCATCCATGCGATCATGCTTAAAAAGGTAACAATACAAGCAATATGCCTTATTCTTCTCCACACTGTATTCAAGCCAAGGATGTTTCTTGAACCATCTTGCATGAAAGCATCTATTATCATTTGTTTTCGGAAAATTATAACCAATTGGTTGAGTTGGACCCTTAGCTATGAAAGCCCTCCTAACCTCACTTCTAATATCCACAGAAAATTGATCAATTGGTATTCAAAGTCCAGGATCAGTGATAATGTGATCCGGGTTGAACTGAGTTATAATAGTACCTTCAACCTGTGCATCAGGTTCTACCTCTTCGACCTCAGCTGCTACTTCATTTTCAATCTCTTCTTCTACTTGTTCAGCTGCCATGTCATTTTCCATCTCCTCTTCAATCGCGGCAACAGCCTGTTCATACTCGTCTAAGTCAAAGTCATCTTCCTCTTCTTCTTGTTCTTCAATCTCTACCTGAACATCTGAAAAATTTGCAGCTCCACCATCACCAGCAAAAAGATTGGAGGTGCCACCATCGGACCAAAAGGTCCTCAAATCTGCAATCAACCACCACCAATTATTTACCAAAGTATATTAAATTATTAAAGCGCACATGCCAATTAATTTATAACAAATTTTCCATCTACAAAATTACAGTATGTACCGCTGCCGACTGCCGTGTCACCGACTCGACGACGTCGACGCGACGATGCCAGTCGCCACTCGCCAGGACTCGCGCTCGGCACTTGCGCCTCGCGGTGAACGGGCGGCCGCCAGGCCGCGGCGCCGTGAGAGTCTGAGAGATGGCCAGACGGACAGACAGCTGAGACCGTGAGACGCCGGCGCCGCAGGGCGGGGACACGAAACGACGATTCCGTGAAGTTGAAACGTCGAGTCTCGTAGATGACCGTATACGGTATACTCGTCTGGATGGCTCTGGCTCCTAGTCCAACTAGCTAGGAAGCAGGCCGTACTGCCGTAGTCTGCATGTGCCATGCCAACAAAAAGGCCAAAGGCCCATAGGACCACATAACGGTTCGTGTAAGCTGCAAACATTCTAAATCCGACGGTGAGTTTTTTTCCAGTGAAACTTCATTTTCTTTGATGTGCTCATGGTACAGAGTGATTTAGGGGTAAAAATTCCTGGGAATTTAAGGTATGGCGAGCGCCATACCTTGCCATATTGAGAGCTCCGCCCCTGAGTGCTGCCCAAGGATCTACGAAAGAGTTGTGCTGCCCAAGGATCTCCAGAAACTAAAGTCGAAATGAATAGGGCCTTAGTCCAGACCAAGGATCAAAATACTGGATTTTGAAAACTTACCGGAGGTAGGTCAGTAGTGTAACTTGCCGGTTATCTGGTATTTTCTAGTCCATTTCTGTTTACAATTTATTTTTTCAGTTCTACATGTTTTTGTCCTTAAGAGCATTATGTTTGCTTGGTCTTCTATAAATATTAACAAAGATTTCTTTCAAATTATTAAGAAATCACTACTTTCTAGACCAGTATTTGTTAATCGGTACAATTGGTAAACAATCGTTAACAGCCGTGATTTTTTTGTCCCTGGTCCTAACTAGGGTCAATGGGGTAGTCTCAAATGTCCGCTAGTGATATATTCCGAGTTGAACATATCTTGAACTTCGCTATATCTTTTAGTTTACTTGTATTACTACTATCTGCGACTATTAGCTATCTTTCAATACTCAGCCAGGGGTGCTCCCGTATAAGGAGCGAGGTATTGTAATGTAGCAGGTGAATCCGCTATTTCAGCTATGTGTTCTTTTCAATATCTTTTGTTTATTAGATCAGATTTGGTTGTATCGTTGTGTGCTACCATGTATATTTATGCAAGTTTGTAACCCTATGTGCATGAATGCATCCTCGTAGGAGCTCTGGTCGGTAAAATTAACATGTAGGATCAGCACTTCAGCAGCATTACCCTAAATCAGAGGGTAAAAGAGTCGCAAAAGCACTTCCGAAATAGTCCACTCTCCTTATGCCCTGTACCAAACAGCTGTGATTATTATCTTTTAGCTGAATGACATCGTAGCAACTATTATCTTTCCTAAAGTATTCAATTAAAAAAATAAAAAATAATATACACCATATATCTACATAGATAATACAAATAAAAAAGGAGAAGGTAAAAAGAAAAAAAGAAAAAGAAAAACTGCATCAAGAAGCGTGTTGTACACAGCTTTTAGTGTTTAAAAGCTAGAAATAAGAAGCTATCAAATGGCCCTAGAAACTAAAAGATGTTTTTTGATTTTTCTACATTAACTAGCTTTCAAACGGAGTGTCTTTTCAAGGCGAAGTGTACAAGTTAATTGTAGTACGTACTGTAGCGACTTTATTTATGGCCAAAACCGTATGTAAGTTTCTGTTACTTTGTACTCTATCTCACAAACAACCGAAAAACAAAAAGGATGTGGCTACATTCTGCGCAAGCGCACGACTACGTTGCTGTGCGCTCACTCATTTTTAGCAAAACAACAAACTAACAGG
Organism: Melocanna baccifera; assembly: GCA_036346265.1. NCBI lineage: Eukaryota > Viridiplantae > Streptophyta > Magnoliopsida > Poales > Poaceae > Melocanna > Melocanna baccifera. The sequence continues at coordinate 13,889,770 of CM070677.1, forward strand.
CACCCTCTTTCCTTTTTTTTTTAACCTTCATGTTGATTCCTATCATTTTCACAATAATTGACACGAAAAAAGCATAGCAATCTTTGCCATCTTCTCTTTTCTCACCATGACATGGCTTAGTTATGCATCTTCCCCTCTTTTCTCACCACGACATGGCTTAGTTATGCATACATCAGACAATTTGAAAAAACTTAGAATTGAATAATTTGAAAACAAATTAGAGTAATTTTAGAGGCAAATCTTTACAGTTTTTAAAGCAAATCTAAAAGCAATTAGAGAGCAAATTAGAGCAAATTTGGGGAGCAAGATGGTGCATATTTGGGAGCAAATCGTACAAACATGCGTAAATTCACTATCAAATTAGAGAGCAATTCAGGAGAAAAACTAGTTGATTTGAGGACCACATTAGTACAAATTTAGGAGCAAATTTGTATAATATGCGTAATTTCAAGTCAAATCATAGAGCAATTTGGGAGGAGGTACAAATATGTGCAGATTCAAGATCAAATCTAGAAGCAATTATGGAGCAAAAACCATGCTAATTTGAAGGAGCAAATTAGTATCAATACAAATACATGTACATTCAAGATCAAATGTAAGGGCAATTCGAAAAAAATCAGTGCAAATATAGGGGCAAATTGGTGCAAACTCAAGAGCAAATCAGTGTAAATATAGGAGCAAAATCAGTACAAATTCAAGAGCAAATGAAGTTAAACAAGCAAATTCAACATAATTTGGTGTGCTTCTGAAACATCCATGCTCATGACCACCACACGGCTCACCATCCTCGAGTCATCTTAATACGGGGTTGCCCGATCTTCATGATGTAGGATCTCTCTTGAACAGTAAATATATGGCTAACCTGAAATCCCGTGGATTCTGATGAATGAAAGTACACAATTGTCTGTCTCGATTACAGACTCCCATATACCAAAATTCAACTAGCAACACGCTCTGAATCTCTGTCTTCTCACCACACTAAGGAAGATGACTTTGCTGATCCGTAAAGAATAATAAGAACACTGGTAACCAGTAATTTGAAGGAATGCTAACTAGTCGGCTTTCCAACTCTCATGGCAGCACACAGTATGAACCAAAGAGTAAGAAATTACTTTGACTTAAAATTAATGTTCAAAGGTTACAGGGGACGGTGGCAAAGGCTTTATACCCTCGTACAAGCCTAACCGGACTCAAAGTAGGGAAACAACTAGAATCATATTCTAATTCCTAATTTAAACCTAAAGCAATAAGAAATGGCTGGCTGATCGCCTTGGTTTGGGCGCCCATGAGGTGGGCCCCCATGGTGACCGCCCCATGAGGGTGATGCACAACTCTCTTGATAATAACCCAACTTCTTTTGTGGTTCAAGTATTCATTTTTCAGCCCGTTTGAAGCTTCGGCATTGCCATCACCTCAAAACTGAACCAAAATAAATACTAAAGCCCAAAACAATCTTAATATGTCTTATTATAGATACAAACTAGCCCATAACACATAGAACTTAGCCAAAAACTCAAATGAATTCAGAATTGAAGACTGGACACAATCGGGCTTCTGAAGTGTAGTCTTCTCCAATCTTCAATTTAAAGTTTGAAAACTTGATTCCAGCATTTTGGTGGCTTTTCACACTGATATAAGTGAAGTTTCATTGTCTCCTCCTCTTGAACTTTCTCTTGGTGCGCCGGTCTCCCTCACCTCCCACTTGGTAGCATCAAGTTTTTGCTCTCCTAATAACATGATAATACATAAAGTGAAATGAAAGGAATGTAGGATCAGATTCACCTATTTAGTGAGTTCCCTTGTTCTAGCTCAAGTGATTAGTCCCTTGTACAATTGCTGCAAAGTTTCAACCGTTGGTCTAACACTAGTCTTATCATTATCATTGTCATTATCATTGGTCTAACAATTCAGCAGAGATTGGGTGGAGCTAGTAGATTGGAGAGAGGCTTAAGAGAGGATGGAAATATGAAGACTTGGGAGAGGAGAGAATGCCACTGAGGTGAGAACGAGATAATGACCAAGAGTGCTCCCATGGCCTAGAGACTTCTATTGCTAGATTGAGCCATCGTTTCCAACAACAGTTGAGGGGGTTAACCCTTTTTTGTGCAAATAAAAGACCAGTAAACAACAAATCTCTATCCTTCACACACTATATCATCATAGTCCACAGATTCATGTGCTTTTATATGACAGTCGATACAGACGTATCAAAATATGCACACTCAAAATAATGCGTTAGTGAAAAAAACCTCAATTAAAAACCCAAAACTGAAATAAAAAAAGAACAGAACCGACTAGGGCACCCCGCCCCCTCCCTATTTATTCCGCCGTCCCCGCACGCACCAGGAGACCAACTGAGACACCCCAAACCCTCGCCACTCCTCTCCTTCCCCTTCTCCATTTCTTCTCCCCTAAGGCTTGCGACGCAAGGCAACGCTACCCGGCGGCGGCGCAATGGAGGCCGCCCACAGGTTGGTGGATCTCGAGGACGGGTGGCGCGACATGGTCGACGGCGTCGCCAAGCTCAAGCGCATCCTCGATGGCGCCGACGGCGAGAGCTTCACCCCCGAGGAGTACATCCACCTCTACACGTACGGTCTGCCTGGTACCGTTGGTCATCTTTTCGGCTGGGTTTCTTGGTGGTTTTGCCTTTCCAGGCGGTTCTAATCCGATCTGATCTTGTTTGATCATGTGCACGCAGGATGATTTACAACATGTGCACGCAGAAGCCGCCGCACGACCACTCGCAGCAGCTCTACGATCGCTACAAGGAGGCCCTGGACGACTACCTCAAATCCACCGTACGTACACCTCGTAATCTCTTCTTTTACTCGTTTCTTGCGATTGTTGTGGGGTTTTTTTTTTGGCGATTCCTACTCGTTTCTTGCCGCACGTTTAGAATGGTTTTTTTGCGATGGCGGCGTTGGTTGGATTGGCGAGCGCATTTGTCTGCGTCAAGTGTGATGGTTCGCTCGGTTGGTTGCGATTTGTGAACAGATTTTGAGAGGATTTCGCACGATATTTTTTTTGCCCGTTCAGTTTGGGATGTTGCATCGTTTGGGTTGGATTTTTCGATGGGGTTATTTGCATTGGTCCGTGGAAGATAGTTGTTCGTGTAGGCTCGATTCGTTTCTCTCTGTTTCGTGATCTTCGCCGTTCGGCTGGGCTGCTGCAGGATACGGTTGTTTTTGTTTTTGCTGCTCCTGCAATGGTGAGTTCTTGGAGATGGTTCTTGATTGTGATCGACGGTTACATGTGCCATTGCCTCTTGATACGACTGGCCCTATGAGATCGTCCTTGTGCTTGTTGAAGGAAAAGCACGGCGAGTTCCTGCTTATGGAATTGGTCGATAGGTGGAGGAATCACAAGCTGATGGTCAGGTGGCTGAGCAGGTTTTTCCACTACCTCGACCGCTACTACGTCGCACGGAAATCGATGCAGCCGCTCACACCACTCGGCTGGGGTTGCTTCCAATATCTGTAAGGCCCTGTTGTCATCGAGTGATGATATTTTTACATGAGTGCTAACTCTAAAGCAGATTAGTGGATCCTGGAGGACTCTTGTCCTGAATGCACGCTCAAGGTATCTATGTAGTTCTTGAAATTTTCATTGCAGTCAAGCGTAAGGATATCTTCTGACTAGTTGTGTTACATAGGCTGAGGATGCTTACAAAAAGAGAAGGAACGAGTTGAACATTACTTGCATTCTTCAACTGAGCCAAATTTAATGGAGGTTTGTGTCATTTTTTATTTATTATATGTTTGGTTCTTCTAACCAGGTTTTTTAGTGGTGTGTATGTTGATATTCTTTGACTTTCTGTGCTACTGAATTATATCCTTTTAACCTCATTGCTTACAGGATGCTCAATTAGAGTTGATAACAAGGCACACAGATGAAATTCTGAACAAGGAGAATTCCGGATGCAGTGTTGCTTTGTGATGAAAAGGTTCGATTGAAAGTAACCTATGCCTTCCTATGCTAGGAAAACATGTCCAGTCAATTTACTGAGTATTTTGTGTGTACATCTTTCTTACTGTGTGGACCGAGGATCTATCAAGGATGTTTAGGCTCTTCTCTAGGATGGAGGGTGGGCTGTTTCCAGCATCACAAATATTTGAGGTATTGTATACTTCATATTATGCTTAAATGCACTCCACTGTTAAAATAGTTAGATCTCCTTAAGATGTTTACTGCTCTGCAGCATGTCAATGAAGAGGGTGTGTCCTTATTGAAACAAGCAACAGATGCTGCCAGCAGCAGAAAGGTGATTCATCTATGTCTTACTCTTGGCTTGCTTCATTTTCCGTTCACTTTACTATGTGCGATTTGTGCTGGGTTAGATTTAGTTTGCATTGTGATGTACATATTTCAACTTTGATTAATTCTTAATTAATTTTCATCTGGTTGGTCTATTAAACCATATTCGTGTGAGTGCACATAATGTCAATAGTTGTTCTGACTAGTTTATGGATATCTGTGTTGTAATTTCTTTTCTGAATTAATTGCAAATTCTTCAAGTTTGAGAACTCAGAACACTCAATCCAAATTACTTGCATAATATGAAAAGAAAATTGAAGCTGAATCTTATTAAATGCTGGTTTTTGTTCGAACTATTGGTTGAATCTTATCACTAAATGTCATTCTATTGTGAATCTTCATTAAGTGGTCAGTGTAGTTTTTCTACAGATTACCATTGATAGTAATTTTGGCAACATTCAAACTTAGTACTGTAACCTAGGATGTCCTGATACGCGATATGGGTACGGCGATACGGATACGGTGGCACGAAGGCTGAAAAAGCACGCTCCGTCCACTACCCTTCGGACGGGAGTCGACGAAGTCAGCGTTGGGATGAAGACTGAAAAAGCGCGCTCCGTCACCCACCCTTTGGACGGGGGTTGATGAAGTCAGCGTTGGGATGAATGCTGAAAATGCACACTCCGTCCGCCACCCTTCGGATAGGCGTCGATGAAGTCGCGGATGGGCGTCGATGAAGTCGGTGTTGGGACGAAGGCTGAAAAAGCACCCTCCATCCGCCACCCTTCGGACAGGCGTCGATGAAGTCGACGTTGGGATGAAGGCTGAAAAACCGTGCTCCATCCCCCACTCTTCGGATGGGTGTCAACGAAGTCGGTGTTGGGATGAAGGCTGAAAAAGCGTGCTCTGTCCCCTACCCTTTGGACGGGTGTTGATGAAGTTGGCGGTGGGATGAAGCTTGATAAAATGCACTCCATCTCACGTCCTTCGGATGGGGTGTCGATGAAGTCGGCAGCGAGACAAAGGCTGAAAAAGCACACTCCGTCCCCTACCCTTCAGGTGGGCGTCGACGAAGTCAGCGGTGGGATGAAGGCTAAAAAAACACGCTCCGTCCCTGCCCTTTGTATGGGATGTTGTCAAAGTCGGCGGGTAGACAAAGGCTGCAAAAAAGTGCTCCGTCCCCCGCCCTTCGGACGGGGTGTCGACGAAGTCGGTGGTGGGATGAAGGTTGGAAAAGCGCGCCTTGCCCCCACCCTTTGGACGAGCATCGACGAAGTCGGCGGCGGGACGAAGCCTAAAAAAACACACACTACTCTTTGCAACTATACTCCGTAGAGTTGCCTGGTCTAAGTTCCCGGCACTTTATACTCCGCAGAGTGTGCGCGGAGGCCGTGGAATCTGCGCGTCTTATTTATACTCTGTAGAATTGCCCGGGATGTCTAAGTTTTCGGCGCTTTATACTCCATAGAGTGCACGTGGTGGCCGTGGACTTCACATGTGTTATTTATACCCTGTAGGGTTGCCCGAGACGTCTAAGTTCTTGGCGCTCTTATACTTCGCAGAGTGCGCATGGAGGCCGTGGACTCTGCGCGTCTTATTTATATTCCGTTGAGTTGCTCGGGAGATGTAAGTTTCGGCGCTATATACTCTGTAGAGTATGCGCGGAGGCTGCAGACTCCGCACGTCTTATTTATACGCCGTAAGGTTGCCTGAGACGTCTAAGTTTCTAGCACTTTATACTCCGCGGAGCGCGCACGGAGGCTAAGGACAATAGTTTGCTCCTGAAAATGAGGCTTTATTTATATGCACCCGTTTGCACGGGCAAGCTGTTACAGGTGCGTGGGTGCACAGTACACATGATGTAGACGTTGTGATCCTACTACGTGTAGTACCGACGCAGCCGGTCCATGTTCCATGTGTGCTTCAGGTCTTGCCCTTCGAGGGTTGTCGGGCGATAAGCCGTCAGTCGGAGGGATGTTGTTACGATGTAGGGACCTTCCTATTTGGATTCGAGCTTGCCGACCGTCGTAGCAAGCAGCACCTTCTGCAAGACGAGGTCCCCTACCTTGAAATCGCGTTGCTGGACGTGTTTGTTGTAGGACTGCACCGACGCTCGCATGTACTTGGAGACTTGCTTGGTTGCGCAAATCCGCACGTCATCCAGGAGGTCCAACGAGAGCTCACTCATCTGCCGGAGCTATAGCAAGGACCCTCCTTGATTTGGTTTTGATTTTCTCCGACGTAATCGCCTCATCGCCGAAGAGGAGCTTGAGTGGCGTGAACCCCATAGCGTGCATTGCCGTTGCCGGATGGATCAAAGTACACTCGGCAACTTGAGCGGCCATCTGCCTTTAGGGGGACCAATTGGACACCCGTGGAGATAGTGTCATTGGCTCGTTCGACTGCCCCATTAGATTGTGGGTGTTCGACGAAGGTGTAGCAGAACGTGATGCCCATGCGTTCACAGAACGCTTTGAAAGTTACTGAGTCAAATTAAAGGCCATTGTCGACGGTGATCTTCCTTGGGACCTCGAAGCAGCAAATAACATTTTGCCAGAGAAAGCTTGCACCGCTGCCGAGGTGACTTTGGCTAGGGCTACTGCTTCAAGCCACTTGGAGAAGTACTCGTAGGTGACCACGATGAACCGTAGGTCCCCCGGGGTGTGTGGTAGCGGGCCGACGACGTTGACCTCATATCGTGCTAGAGGTCGGACAGGCGTTGGTGGCTTGTGAACCATCTTCCCCATCCACTGGCACCCCTGACATCTCTTGACGAGGTCATGCGCATCTAAGGTTGCTGTGGGCCAGTAAAAACCTTGCTAGAATGCTTTGCCGACGAGGGCTCTTGGGGCGACGTGGGAGCCACAAAGTCCGGCATGGATGTTGGTGAGTAGCTGCTGTCCTTCAGGGCGCGAGAGATATCGGACAAGCTAAGTGCACATGCCGCGTTTGTAGAGTACACCATCAATGACGTCGAAGGTCCTCACGCTACTCTAAGCGCCACAAGTGGAGAGGGTCGTTGGGCTCGTGTGTCCCTTGCAGGAAAGCGTGGATAGGCTCCGCCAATCACCCTCGCTGGTAATCTGTTGAACTAGGGCGCGGTTGTGCTGGTCCTGTTGAACAGCTACGACTGCGAGGATCTCGACGAATGCCCCTACCGACTATTGCAGTCACTGGCTTGCAGCCTTGGTGAGTGCATCAACATCCTTGTTGTCCGCTCTTGGGATGGCCCTCTTGCGCTCTAACATCAACTAGATACTTGGTGAAATCAGCGTCTTTGGCTTGGTAAGACTTGTTGACATGTCCTGTGAGCAGCCGTGAGTCGGTGTGTACTAGGACCCTCCGCGCATCGAGAGCCTTTAGCTTGCCGAGGTTGAACAAGAGGGCCTTGTACTCGGTGATGTTGTTGGTTGCTGGGAAGTCCAGGCGCGCGGATTACAGTGGTCGACAACCCTCAAGTGTGGTGATGACTGCTCCCACGCCTGCCCCGGAGGCGCCATAGGCTCCATCGGTATGTAGACTTCAGACTGGCCCTATGGGTGGTTGAGTCTATGGTTGGGCTGGCGGGTCCATTCCGCGATGATGTCTGTTAGGATTTGCAACTTAGTTGCCACATGGGAAGTGTATGTCAGGGAGAAGGGTGCCGGTTCGGCTGGCCACTTGCCGATGTGTAGCTTCCCTGTTCTGTAGCATCTTCGCTAGGGGGAACGACGGGGGCACTGTGATCGGATACGCCAGAAAGTAATGCCAGAGCTTGCACGAGGCCATGAGGAGTGTGTAGCCTAGTTTCTCCAACTCAGTGTATCGTGTCTTAGTTCCTTGATGGACCTCTGATACGAAGTATACTGGCCACTGAATGGACCCCTCCTTGAAGACAAGGACCGCGTTGACTGCTGTTGGGGCAGCCGCCAAGTAGAGTAATAGCGGAGCCTCTGGTGTCGGGGAGACCAAAGTTGAGAGTTCGGCTAGATGCTTCTTTAGGTTATCAAAGGCCGCTGTGCAGTCCTCATTCCAATGAAACCAATCATAGCCGTGGAGTGTCTTAAAGAATGGGAGTCCCCGCTCGGCCACTCTGGACAGGAAGCGACTCAGAGCGGCCAGGCGGCCCACGAGCCTTTGGACCTCTTGTTGTTTTGGGCAGCTCCATGGAGAGGATTGCACCAACCTTTTTGGGGTTTGCCTGTATTCCTTGTTAGGACACCAGAAATCCGAGCAACTTCCCCGCTCACTCCCGAAAGACGCATTTGTTCGGATTTTGCTTGATGCCAGCCCGTCGGAGGTTGTTGAAAGTTTCTTGGAGGTCTTCGCCATGGGACCCAGCTTGCTTACTTTTTACCACTATGTCGTCGACGTATGCTTCAATGTTCCTGCCCAGCTGAGCGGCAAGGGTAGGACGATGAGCCTAGTGAACGTGGCCCCCACGTTGTTGAGGTCGAATGGCATCCTAGTGAAGCAGTACATTTCCCCTCAGATTAAGAAGCTTGTCTGGGCCTTGTCTTGCGCGGCCATATGAATTTGGTGATAGCTGGAGTAGGCGTTGAGGAAGCTCGCAGTACATTTGGTTAATTAGCCGGCTTAATCACCTACCTTTTTTTGTTTTGCTTAATATTTATTTGAGTTTTTTAATATAGCAAATAAGCTTTAAAAAGTATAAAAGTTTATGTGTAGCCTCCCGACACAATGTAGTTAACTGTATAAATTTTTTGGGTAATTTTATCCATTGTGAATGTCGCTCAAAAATTTATAAGATTTTGATATTCGTAGGAGCTATTACATATAGCAAATGAGCTTCAAAAATTATGAAATTTTATATGAAGCCTTCCGACATAGTCATAGTAATTGTATATTTTTTTAGAAATTTTATGTGCTATGAATTTGCCATATTAATTCATATTAATTTAATCGTTAAATTAGCGATGCTCAGGCATCTATCTTTTCTTTCGCGCTGCATCCATCGCACAATTTCACTCTGTCTGTGCTATCCCCTCTCGTGCACTCCCTCATCTGTACTAATGTCATTACATCCGTGCCGTCCCCCCTCGTCTGCTCCCTCGCTTGCATATTTGTCAGTGTTATCTTGCCGTCCCCTGCATCTGAAGTGATGCGCGTCAACAAGGAGTCCTTAATTTGCAGGGTGAGCACACTAGATTTCCTTTTTGCTCGGCCATAAATATGAACTTCTCGTAGTTCGTCATCGCTCATCTCAGTTGTTGTTCGCAGAAGATCATTCTCATAGTCGTCGCTCAAAATTAAGAGTCCATACCTCCTCCGAACCGAGATGTAACCTCTGAACTGGCTGACGTACCCCATGGGACATGCTCGTGCTCAATAGAAGACAAGGCCACTCAACGGAGAGGCAGACGCAGTGAGGAGATAGCAGTAGCTCAGATGGGTAAACCATATCGCATCCCATGTGATGCGTGTTTTGTACTATTACATGTATTTGTACAAATATTCGTAATATACTTCATAGACTTTCTTGACTCACCGAAGTAAAGAATACTTTTTAAAAATTTATCATTTTATGTGAAAATAGTATCCAAACATGAAGTTATATTTATGTGTGTCTAAATATTTGCTACAAAAATTTTGTAGTCATACTAGTATACTAGTTTTATTCTAGGGTGATAATGTATTTAAGAATCAATGTCAAAGGAGATAATAACAAATAGGCAATAACTAAGTTTTCAAAACTGGAATTAAAATACATTGAATAAAAAATATTTAAAACAGCATGATTTTATTTTGCAATCTGGGATTGACATCAGCCATCCCTATCTCTTCACACCTCTCCTCTTCTATTCATCTTCCTCTTCATTCTCTCCTACAATTAACCCCATTTCTTATTCCCAACTCCTTCCACCAAACAGACCAACAGAGGTGGACGTAGCTTTCCCACTCCTATTTGGAATGCACGAATGGAAAACTGAGGAATGAAAAAATATAGGAAAGTAATAATAATACAATGGCAATATAAGGGACCATTTTACATTTTTGTAATTTTTTTGTAGGCCGACGCGATCAAGGCATATCCACTTCAAATTAGTGTGATAGAACTACTCCGTAAAATGTACGCATCACCACGGACATGTAGGATCTTCCTACAAAAAAATCACAGCATTGGAGGGCCACCTCATAAGTATCTAGAGTAGCTGAGGATTTTATTGCAATTATCTAAAACTTTAAGGGCCGCTTGCAAAAAAAGACAAAAAAATATCCAATCCCCAAATCCTTAGCTGAATCCCCCATTCTTGTGCTGCAGTTCTTCTAGCGCATGCCCCCCATTTGCTCTCTCCTTCCCCAATTTCCTCCGCCTTGGACGCCTTCCTCTCTCCATGCTTTGGATCTCAGGTGGGTAAGCCATCCTCTCTCTCCCCATGACCCTACCTATTCTTATTCCTGGAATCCCCCACCGTCTAACTTATGCTATAGCTATTGGGAGGAGAATTTGAGCTACTGTTTGAATTCTTTCCCTGCATGCCTGCAGGCAGTACCAGAGGAGAAGCCATCAAAGTAGTGGATCCCAAGGCGGCTATGAAGATGGAGGCTGGCCATGGCGTCGACGAGGCCGCCACACTAGCTGGTAAATTTATTTAGCCTATGTCTTAACATTGTGTCTTTGGATAAGTTTAGTGGACTAGAAATTGCTTTATGCAGCTAGGTGGATTTGAAGTGTCTAGATCTGCTCACGAGTGAGCATGTCTTTGCTCACTATCGGTTTCTTTTGATAATCTCATATCCATTTCTTTAGATTCAACTTGAATTCAAACAAGGAGAAGAAAAATAATCGAAGCATCTGATTTGGCCACAAGGTTTGGCATTAGATCTGACCAATGGAACTGAATTTCATTTTGGAGCGGTGGAATACAAGGAGGAGGTTCAGTCGAAGCCCGTCGATCCTCCGGCGTTGCCGCTAGGAAACTGATAGGCTACGAGACAAGCCGCCGCTCCGATACCTGTGAGGAGGCCGGCGATGTGCGCGTGGTGAGGAGCCGCCAGACCATCTACATCGACACGCTGGACCGGGAGTGGAACACCAAACATACGCGCGGCGGCGAGGCTGAGGCGGCCGCCAGCGTGCCTATCGTGCCCACCATGCCGGGTCAACTCAAGCACGGTATGATATGCCGTGCCACTCGACGGACCAGCTTTCTAGGCCTGGCCCGACCCACTATTCGTGCCGTGCCAACACGACCCACCATGTGATATGTCCGTGCCATATTGGGCCAGCCGGGTCTTGGGCTGACACAGATAAGCCCAGCCCAATGCCCAGCTCTAGTTGTGGGGCAATGCCCACCATGGCCATGCACCGTGGACAAACCGGCAGAGCCACCTACGGCTAAGTGACCCAATCGGTTAGCGTTAACCATGATGGGCTATTGCAAAGTGAAACTCAGTTTGTACCATCCTGATGTAAAGTAAAACTATAATCTAAATCTGGTGCAAAGTAAAATTAGAAGTACTTTATCTGGTGAAAAGTGTAATTTACTCAATAAAAAATAAAAGTAAAAGTAAAAACACAGTTGCACCAGTCATCAAGCGTAGGAACGTTGATCCCTTCAACTAAAGTGACGCAAATGACGTTTTTATTTTGCATCCGCACCTCCTTTTTGCGGGAATACCATTTACACGTATTTTAGTTCGTAAATTTGTGCATTTAACAAATAGTATAGAAAAATTACACAGGCACTACTAGGGCGATGGGTGCACTTGAAAATTAAACGTACACAAAAATAATCATTTGTGCACTTTAGAAACACGAGTGATTTATGTAGCTAAAATACATGTGAAGAAATTTACAACGCACACAAAGACTCACGATTCATGATACCTGAACACAAATTTGACATGACAGTAAAATTACGGAGCTGGGATTAAGTTATCATTTTTTTCCACAATGGCAGGTGAAACTTCGGTTTACACACGAGGTTTCCTGCAGCTCGTGCACTAATACTTGGTGTTAAGTGTAATCTGCTCAATTGCTCTCTCTGTTTCAAGAATACATGACGTTTTGGGCGTAGACAAAGTCTCAGTATGTAACTTTGATGATCATTTTCTATATAAATAAGTTCGCAAAAGTTTATAAAACTATCGTGCTATAAAAAATTTCCGTAATGAATCTAGTGACATCATTTTCACATGACGAGAAGGTGATCAACAGCATCGCACTTTTCTCTCCTTTCTTCCTCCACAATGTACTTCAACATCTATCTCCATCGTGCGTCGCTGTACTGATTGTTTCCATTACATGTCTACTTGCCCGGACTTTCCACGAAGTAGCAGCTAGGTAGAAATGTAGTTGTGCCCAAGTCCAACTGTTCAACTGCAGTCAGTTGCTCAAACTGTTTAAGTTTGGAGTCCAATTATTTCAGATTATAGAATACTCCATCTTCTCGAACTGCTGCTGATTTCCCATATTCGACACCATACATATCATCCCCTACTAGTTCAGAGTTCAGACCACTCCATTTGGAAGGAGATCGATGGCGCCGGTGAAGGTGTTTGGCCCGGCGAAGTCGACCAACGTGGCGCGGGTGCTGCTGTGCCTGGAGGAGGTCGGCACCGAGTACGAGCTGGTGCACGTCGACATCCCCACCGGCGAGCACAAGGGCCCGGCGCATGTCTCCCGCAACGTATGTGATCACCTACATCTTCTTACATGCATCCCCGGTATCTAGCATTTTGTAGATGTCTTAGATAGTGAACAAGATTAACAATTTAGCTTGTTCCTGAAATTGGGGAAAATAAGGAATTAATGGCAGACTTATGGATTCAAGATGAACTGAATTTAATTATACTTCCTTTTTTTTAACTATGCATCTTTCTTACAAGAACTTGAAATTAAAGTAGTTCAGTAGTCGACCAGGGCGAGTGAGTTCCAATTTCGAAAGTATAGCTTATAAGATGGATCAAAACTTAGCTAAGCTACCTACATAGTACATACCAAGATCCTTGCTCATTTCGCCCATCATGCTAGCCAATAAGATTATCTCTTTTTCTTGCAGATTTTGATTGTTTTGCTTCTATCTATTTTCAGCCCTTTGGTCAAGTCCCAGCTTTTCAGGATGGTGATCTTATTCTCTTTGGTGAGATAAAATTGTCTTCATCGATTATTTTTTGGGTGTGATAGATAATTAAAAAGAGCTGTACTTCTTGTGGTATATTATTACTTCCGTCGGGGAAAGAGTGTGAAGGTAAGTTAGACAACAGCACAATGAGAAACCGAGGCTGCTAATTAATTGAATCAAACTCATTATCGTCTTCTTTCAGACTTGCTAATTGTCTTCTTTCATGTGGCCAATATAAATACACTTTTTCCGGGCCGTGCAGTCAAATATTTTGAATTGACTAGTAATAAAAAAGCATATATTGACCTATATTGGCCACATGAACAAGATATCTAGATTCGTGTTCAAACTGCCATAGAGAAGAAGAAACAACAAGGGATAAAGACTAGCTCCAAGGTAAAATAGCAGTTAGGGGGCAAATTGCAAGTTCAAAACTTGATAACTCTGCTATCATTCCACATCTGTACGTACTTGATGGTCTCCGAAGTAAACAATCATATAGCAATTTGACTCTTCACTTTCCTTATTTACACATATGACAATCTATCTATTAACAGAGTCTCGTGCAATTTCAAAGTATGTGCTTCGCAAAGGCAACTCAGACTTGTTGAGGGAAAGCAATCTCTCTGAGTCTGCAATGGTGGATGTCTGGCTTGAAGTCGAGTCCCAAACTTTTGATGTGGCCATGTCAGTAATCACCTTCGAATGCTTCATTGTTCCTATTTTCATGAATGGAACAACTGACCACAAAATTGTCGAGGAGAATTTAGAGAAATTGAAGAAAGCCCTTCAAGTTTATGAGGCACGTTTGTCCAAATTCAAGTACTTAGCTGGGGATTTCCTTAGCCTAGCAGATCTAAGCCATTGTCCTATGGTTTACTACTTGTTGGCTACTCCTCATGCATCAGTGCTCGATACATATCCACATGTCAAGGCATGGATCGCTGACATAATGGATAGGCCGACTGTGAAGAAGGTTACAGAGCTTATGAAGGAATCATAAAAGGAGTTATGCAGCGTGTGTGTTTGAAATAAATGTTCTCTGAAGTTGGTCAGTGCGCGGGTGCAGATCGTTTGCCTCTCTTTTTTTTGGAAGGAAATAACACCCCTGTTTTATTAAAGCTTAACGAATAGAGCTGTAAAAAAAGCTCAAGGTTCTCAAACTATACCAAATTTGAGTTTGATTTCGAACTTGTGAGTTTTAACAAGCCAAACTCAAATAGCTCGTCAGGGCTTAATTCGAACTTGAATATTACTGCATGTTAACTTTTACCGAATTTATTTGAACTGAGTTCAAGCTCAAACTTTTTTTATTGTTAAAAATTAGTACATATTAAATTGTTAGTTGTTAACGTGTTTACCCTAACGAGCTTGAGCCTAGCTCGTTTACAGGCTTGTTCTTTTCAACTTCTCAAAACGGCTTTTGGCTTTTGTTACAATATCTAACTTTCAAACGGGGTATTTTTTTTAAGATGGAGTCTACAAGTTAATTATAGTACACGTTAAAAGCACAACATCTGTATCATCTAAAATCGCAAACGAGTATCTCTCTCCGTAATCTCTGTCGTAAACAGCTAAAATTCAAAAATTTCAGCTAAAAGCTATAAGCTGCAGCAAAAAAGAACAGGTCCGTACACATGTTACAAGAAAAGATAGAGATGAAGCCACGCGTTTGCATTCTTGTCTCCTGCTCACCTTGTCGGAAAAAACGCCGGTTGAAGTGCGATTGGCGTCAGGGATGAAGAACCTCATGCCGCCGGGATTAAGGTCTAAGGACAGCGGAATCCTTTGGTAGAGAGGCAGCGGGAGGCGTAGCTCAGACAAATGAGCCGCCGTGCGACCGCTTGCTGCTGGCATTGCTCCTTCTGAAGTTGGCCCGCCGAAGACCGGAGGGTGGCGTGGATCACCTGCCTGAGGAGCCGCCGGACCACCATCGCCATTGGTACTGGCCTCCTTCGCTCGAGGTCTTGCCAGAGCTGGAGGTGATGGAACGAGGTGCCGGCTAGAAAGATGAACACCAATCGCCGTCACCCAACCAAGTCGTATTGCTCCCCTGCATAACTAGATTTTGGGCTGCGATTGAGGGGATCATAAGCTGCTGATTTTGGGAGGAGGTTGAACTCTTAAGGATTTAAAACAGAGGATTTGGGGGAAACCAATGAGACGACCCGCATATCAATGGATTACTATCCGTTTTAGATGATAGAACACCGCTCTAACGAATAATAAGGTTATCAAAGTGTTGCAATGAAAAAATAATTAGAGACAGAATACGACATTACAAGAATATAGCCACACATGGCTAAAGTTTATTACAAAACCGCGAGGGCTCAAATAATGCACTATTTAGAAATAAAAATGTTCTAATCCTTGTCTATCTAAAACAAAGATAATATAACTACACCTTATCGCAATCGGGTTCACCCTGAACAATTGTAGGCATTCGCCTACTCCATTCCACGTCCATACAGAGTGTCTGCCTCTTACTCTTCGTATTACGAGTCCACAGCATCCCATCTGGGTAATACTTAGATCCATCTATGTAATCTTTATCAGATCGTAGCAATCCTTCGGTCTAACAAAAGCAAAAGAAGATAATAGTAAGAGTGAGTACGGAAGTACTCAACAAGTGTTATTAGCAAAATGTAGAGAATGCTCATCCTCTAACAATTCTCGGGACATTCATTTCCATTCTTATTTTTATGCTCATTTTCTTTCTCGTGGTTGTTCTCTTTCTTTTCCTCGTTCTCTTTCTCATGATTAAAGAAAATAAGGTTTTATTGTTAGATTTTGAAAGAGTCCATATTATTATTTTAGAAAACTATTAAACACTCGTATAGTAGCATCAAACCCCTATTGGTTTCCGTAGCCTCAAGTATAGGAGAGAAGCATAAATTCATGATTCATATAGCATTACACAGGCTTGTAACATTTTATCCATCATCACTCTGATCCTGGTGGCTCATGGGTCTTCATATTTCCTTAGATGTGGCGCTCAGATCAGAGTACATAACTTTTACACCTATCTCAGTATATTATATCTCTACCCAGTTACTCTCAATCGGTAGCCTAGGATGGTGTTTGACCCTCACCCAAACCTACCAAAAGTGACATAGCAGTTCGCTAGGGCGGTTTCTAACCCTCACCCAACACCCAACTGCGTAAAATATCACCTTCGTGTACCTCGCTCCTGGTATATGACCAGTCTTGAGTTTTTGCGTCCGCATCCCCCATTTTTTTGTCTATTTACCAGTTCTGGGTTCTTGCGGCTGTGGATCCCCCACTCCCGGTTCTGGTCCAACTCTGGTGGGTTCCCCCTAATTAATACTTACCTATGTGGAGAATACAATTACCTTAATAGAATTACTGATTCTATTCGCTCTTAGACGAAACGATGGTTGATACAATTGATACAGTCCATTACAGAAGTAAAGTCTGATTAATCATATATTTTATCCCTATGCAGAAGATCCCATACTTGCCCTTTCTCCCCTGCCTTGGGGATCCTCTATCTACTTATTTACTGGCCTGATAGTGGCTTCTCCAACTGTATGCCTAATCTTTTTCTTTTCTTTCTCACCACAATCATTCAATTTAAACATGATTTTTATTTTTATGCATGGTGATAATAACTTAATAAGGTAAATACTTTATTTTACTAAAGATACTCTGATCATATGCTCAAATGGAATGCTTGCCTGGACTTTAACCACATATTTGAATTCAGTAGAATTAGGTGAAGTCCTTCCCATGATTGGGATTGTCGTTTGTAATTAAATACGCCAGCTTTGACTTAATTTATGCAAATATAATAAAACACATAGTGTCGATGTGTTTGTGCTCCTAGGGTGATGCTTTGTTTATTTTAACCCGGTCGTAGAATCATAATTAAATTATATTCTATATCTATCATTTGACGTTATTTTCCTTGCGTGAGGATGTGTGGCTTAATGATGAGATATGCTCAGCCCTTTATGGGTTTCTGATAATTTACCATTGAGATGCGGTTGAACAAATACATGTACAAAAATAACGGTGAACATTATTCCTAAACGATTTCACGTATGTAATTATGTCTATTTAGTTTCTTGTATGTCCATATGCATTTATCTACCTCTCAAATAAATTTTTAGTCTCAGAGTTATTCAAATAAATTCATCCTTCTTGGTACTAGTTCCTTTTCTCGTAATTAGCACGCACATGATGACTTAATTTATAGATATAGAAGAAAATAATTATGCTAACAAATAATTAAATGAATGACACTAAGTTGTCTCTATGCTATTCCTAGAATTAATCTTGAATGCTATTTAATTCGTCGTGTATAATTCTAATCGACGCACATGATTTTAAATCGTCGCATACTATTTTAAAGTGGCGTGTACTGATCTAATCATCATGAATAGTTTTAAATCTTCTAATGACTATTAATTTATTCTAATAATCCTAAATAATTATTATAGGTTTACTATAACAGAGTGATCTAAACGAAAATTCCCCAATTAAATTGGTATGTGCAACGTTTTAATCTAATGATGGCACTTAATTTATTCTAATCATTATAAATAAATATTATTGGTTTTATATCATTTAAATGGGCTTAATCCAAATATCAAGGTATTTAAACCCACATCAAAATGATCTAGATGACGGTATATAAATTTATTCCATACGCGTACAAGTTTAATCGGCGTGTACGTTTTAAATCGTTGGACTACAATTAATTTGTTCTAACGATCCGGAACAATTAAGAGTGAGTTTTTACAATTCAAGTACAATTACCAAAAGAGATGATCCAGGTATTTAAACATACCAAGGAGTGGGCTAGACAACATTATGACAAATTAATTTATATACGTGTTATAATTTAATTTATCGTGGCAAAGAAATTAACATGTGGTAGATAATTCGATGAATTATACTAAAGTGTTCCTATGGGACCCTTAAATTTTATTCTGGCCACTTATGGATTTTTATGACTCAATTGCTATTTTAATTGTCGTGTTCAATTTTACTCGCGACGCGAAACATTAGTTAGTCGTGCATAGATCATAGTCGTCAGATGGAATTAATTCATTTTAATAATGCTAAATATTTATCTAGGTAATTAAATATGCACTAAAGTAATAGAAATGGTAGTACACGAATTTAGTCTATATATGTATGAGCTTTAATCTACTGACAACACCTAACCTATCTTTAACAATCTAGAACAAGGCTTAATGGGTTTATACAATTTACAATACACTTAACCAAACTAAAAGGATATTTACATACGCTACTAAATGACCTATACAATGATATGTGAATTTAATCCTTAGCGCTTAATCTCTCTCCTCCCTATCTAACCTCTCTCTCCACCCTTTTCCCCCTCTGGTCGACGCCCTTCCCAGGTCGTTCTTCTTCCCCACCTTATCCTCTTCCTCCCCATTTCTTGCTCTCTCTCTCTCATTTCTCTTCCTCCTTTCCCCATTTCTCCTACCTTCCCCATTCTTGCTCCAGCTGATTCGCCGCCTCCTTGCTCCTCGCTCGCCTCCCCGCCGCCTTTGCGCGCCGCCGGCCTTCTCCTATGCCACACCGTCGACCTCGTGCACACCGCGCCCTGCCCCACGCCGCTCGGTCCGCTCCCCGCCGCCACCCGTGTTAGCAAAACAACGGATCACGTACGATAACGCCACAGAGGAGGAATTTTCGAGTAAACACGAGATAACTCGAGGACAACTTTTCTGGTGCGATTTGCCACACCTTTTCTGGGGTTTTTCTTTCTTTTATAACAGATTACAAAGCTGGAAAGCAAGACGAAAACTAACTCATCGTGATAGAAACGAAAAGCGATATCCGACCAAACCGAGTCCGCTTCGTTCGTAGTTCGCACAGCTTTAATTCCAACATTCACCTCCCTAAACTGGTTGCTCTTTCTTCATGTCTTGTATTCCGATTCTCTCTCTCATTTCTAGGAATTTGATTCTTCCTAAAGGTTTAGTCAATATATCTGCAAGCTGTTCTTCGCTGCATACATGTTCAACTTCAATTCTTCCTTCCTCCACACATTCTCGGATATAATGAAACCGAGTGTCTATGTGCTTACTTCTATCATGAAGCACTGGATTCTTGCATAGAGATATAGCAGACTTATTGTCGATTCTTAGCTTTACTTTGTTCAGTCTTCGGTTCAGCACTTCACTTAAAAGTGATTCCAACCAAACTGCTTGACATGTTGCAGTTGCTGCTGATATATATTCAGCTTCACAAGAGGATAATGCGACCACCCTTTGCTTTTGAGATAGCCAACTAATTGGACTTGATCCCAAGAAGAAAATAGCACCGGATGTACTCTTCCGATCGTTGATATCTCCAGCCATATCACTGTCGCAATACCCAATCAACTGGACTTCTTTTTCTGTCTTCTCCTTCTTGTAGCAGCAGCCAAAACCAATTGTTCCTTGGATGTACCTTAGTATTTGTTTTACGGCAACCATATGCTCAACTGCTGGAGCTTCCATAAACCTACTTACAATTCCAACCGAGTAAGCCAAATCTGGCCTAGTATTCGTGAGGTATCTCAGACTTCCCACTATGATTCTATACATAGTACTATCCACAGGAGGTGCTGAACTTTCTTTGGCCAGCTTGATTCTTGCCTCCATTGGAGTCTGAGTAGGATTGCATTCTTTCATACCGCAGCTTTGGAGTATTTTCCTGGCATATCCCTCTTGATAGATGAAGATCCTATTCTGTTCCTGCATTACTTCCATGCCGAGGTAATAGCTCAATAGGCCTAGATCACTCATTTTAAACGCCTCATGCATTTGCTGCTTAAAGTTTGCAATCTCATCCTCACTAGCTCTGGTGATTATAAGGTCATCCACATATACTCCGACGAGAAGACAACTTCCATCCCTCTTCTTGTAAACTACATGCTCTAGTGGACTTTTCTCAAATCCAAACGACTTTAATGTGCTGTCTAGTTTACAATTCCAAGCTCTCGGTGCCTGCTTTAAACCATATAAGGCCTTGTGCAGTTTCAAGACTTTATGTTCTCCCCCTTTTTCAACAAATCCTGGCGGTTGTTGTACATAAACTTCCTCCTACAGCTCTCCATTCAAAAAAGCTGTTTTTACATCCATGTGGTGGAATTTCCATCCTTCCTGAGCTGCCAAAGCAATGAGAAGCCTTGTGGATTCAAATCTTGCAACTGGAGCAAAAACTTCTTCGTAGTCTATCCCTTGCTTTTGAACATATCCTTTCGCAACTAGGCGGGCTTTATGCTTTATCACTGCTCCAGTTGAGTCTCTTTTAATTTTGTACACCCATTTGAGTCCGATTGCTTGTTGGTTTGCTGGAGGATCTACCAGCTCCTTGTGCAGTTACTCTGAATTGATTCCATCTCTTCTTTCATGGCCTGTCTCCAAGCTTCTTCTTTATCTGCCTCCTGAAACGAGCTTGGTTCATCGGCTGCTAATAGGCATAGCCTTGAATATTCAAACTGCACAGGTTCGGTGGCATCATATAGTTCCTGCAATGTCCGTGATTCAACAGAGCTCCTCAATTTATGTTGGGGTTGAGTCGGGCCGAACTCTCATGGATGCAAATGAGTGGATATTTCCAATGGTTCTCCCTCTGTCTCTTGTCTTTCTGGGTGAATGTGAGCACTTGTTTCTGATTCTGGCTCATGGGTGAGATTTCCTGGACTGGTTTCATAACTTACTTGAAAAACTCCTATTGTCGGAAGTTCACTGTTTTCTTCAGTCGTGTCCCAGCCCCATGCCCTTTCTTCACAAAGAGTACATCTCGGTAATATAAACTCTCCTGACAGTGGGATCATATACTCGGTAGGCTTTTGAGCCGTCTTCATAACCAAAAAATACTGTCGATTTGCTTCGATCTGCCAACTTACTCAAGTGTCCACCTACTTCCTTCATGTGTGCCTTGCATCCAAATACACGCAAGTGTTGGACAGATGGTTTTCTACCAAACCAAGCTTCGTATGGAGTTTTGCCAACTACACTTTTGGTTGGCACTCGATTGAGAATGTAGACTGAGGTTGTCACAGCTTCACCCCAAAACTCTCCAGGCACGCTCATGCTTTTCATCATGCTTCGTACCATAGCTACCACGGTTTGATTCCTTCTCTCAACGACCCCATTTTGTTGAGGTGAGTAAGGTGCTGTCAGAAATCTTCTAATTCCCAGTTCCTCACAGTACGTGTTAAATTCTTCTGACCTAAACTCACCTCCCTGATCTATGCGTAGCGATCTCAGTTTTGTTTTTGCTTCTACTTCAGCTGCCGTCTTGATCTTCCTGAATGCCTAAAAAGCTTCATCTTTTGATTTCAGTAGTATAATCCACATATACGTACTGAAATCGTCTACAACCAACAGAAAATACTTGTTTCCAGCTGGTGTGGGAGGAGAGATTGGACCGCAGATATCGCTGTGCACAAGTTCTAATGCCTGACTAGCTCTGAAGCTTGATGCTTGAGGGAATGGTGTGCGGCGTTGCTTCCCAACAAGACATCCATCACAAATCTATTCTAGGTGCTTTACCAATGGAAGACCATCTGCCATGCCTTTTTGACTTAACCTCCGTAGTGCTTCAAAATTCAGATGTCCAAACCGACCGTGCCATCTCCAAACTTCTTCATTCATCCGAGCTAGTAGGCATATGGGTTCTGCAAGGTCCAAGTTTAGCACATACAACTGCTTAGCTCTCCGACTCTAATCATCGCCTTTTCCGCCAATCAAACACGCACAAGTGTCCTTCCTCAGATTGTAACCTTGTAGCCTCACTCTTCTAGTTGTCCAAGGCTTATGATATTGCTAGTCGGGCCAGTATCCAATATACTTGCTTAACACCTTGTGTTCACCATCGCCTGTAATAGGACCGAGCCTCTACCGCAATCTTTATAGCAGATTCGCCTCCGAACCTTATCAGTGCCGCATGACAGATGTATTCAAGTCGACAAATTTCCTTTTACATCCTCGTATATGGTTACTTGCTCCCGTATCCAAAAACCATAACGCTCTCCCGCATCTTGTCGCTTACCTTGGAGTGGAGTTGACTTTTCTTCCACTAGACATATTTCATCGTGAGTATTTTCCTCTTTGCTTCCATCACCTCACATGCTTCAAGCATCAGCAGCGCCGATGATTCATCTCCTTTATCGCGATAAGCCTTTTCTTTCTTTGGCTTCCTACATACAGATGCAAAATGTCCAAATTTCGAACAATTGTAGCATGCATCTTGGTGATATCAAACTTCCGATATGGTTTTCTATCACCGCTTGCACCATGTCCTCTTTCAAAACCACGGCCTCGCCCTCCACGCCATCACGCCCTCCTCCCTTCTAAAACTATTGTTCATATCACGCTGAACCCTCACCCAATCTCTTTTCTTTCATGGTGAGGTATCCCATTGGGTGCGAGTAAACATCAACCGCTCTCCATCCTCTTTTCGTGGCGCCGCCTTCCGGCCTTCTTCAAAACTCTCGCACGACCAATTGCCTCGGTTAATGACATCTTGAAAACATCTCCAAATTGCTCAATCGTGCTCACAATTTGAAGATATCTCACGGAACCGCACTAAATAATCTTTCAACCGCCGCGCTTCCTCCAGCTTCAACTCCTAGAGATCGGATTTCACCAACCGATCGATGAGTTTCGCGAACTCACCGACATTCTCTCGAGTCTTCCATGATCAACCGATCAAACCGCCTTTTCAACACTGTGCCCTTGCTTTCTTCACACGATCTTCTCCAATGCGCATCTCCGAATTGCATCCCATGCTTCCTTTGCCGCTTCCTTTTCGCAATGGCCATCATTACTTCATCTGGGACTGCTCGAGATTACAAATGAGCGCCCGATCCTTCTCTCTTCGATCGGTGCATCTCCTTCTATTGTTGCCTGCACACCAAGAGAGCGATTATGATCTTCATCTTTACAAACCACGTGCCATAATTTGTATTATTCAAAGATCGGCATCGACCGGGACAAATCCTCCTCTCGTGGGTTGCTCGCGCGCCGGCACGGTGGTTTCTTTTCGCCGGAGTCCTCTCCTGCCACTGCTTGCAATCCTGCAACCTTGCCGTCCATCGTCTCCAAGCTCTGATACCAAATGTTAGCAAAACAACGGATCACGGCAAGACACAGAACCTGAAATCGAAGGAATCGGATCTTCTGAACTTCTTGTCGAACGATGAACAGTAGGTACGACAACGCCACAGAGGAGGAATTTTCAGAGTAAACACAGACAACTCGAGGACAACTTTTCTGGTGCGATTCGCCACACCTTTTCTGGGGTTTTTCTTTCTTTTATAACAGATTACAAAGCTGGAAAGCAAGACGGAAACTAACTCATCGCATAGAACGCGAAAGCACTAAACCGAGTCCGCCAGTTCTACTACGAATTCCAACACCTCGCTCCGCCCCGCCCCGGCCCGGCTCGGCCTCCTCGCTCCAAGGCCCAGCCGCCGGCCTCTCCTACACCTCCCTCCGCTCCTTCTTCCTCTACTTCTACTCCCTCTTTGCTACTTCTTTCTCTGGTTCTTACTTATTCCAGTGATTTGCTTTGTTTAAGTTCATTTTGATGATTTGCAATTTGCAAATATCTTGATTTGATCTCTACTGAGGGTAGTGTTGACCAGTCGGCAATAGCAAGGTACCAGGAGTGTAGTGTTGAGCAGTTGCTACGGCGGGGCTCGAGCAGGGCCAAGAGGGACGGCGAGGGATGGTTGCAATGGGCGAAGGAGAGTCTTTGTATTCGTTGAAGTCGTCACACCCACTGCCATACTCATCGTCGCTTCTGCGCTATCTACAAGCCCAACCATGGCTTGTGGCAGGAATAGGCCGATCAGGCACGGGGAGCCTAAGGGCCTTGCAAACATGATTAATGCATGGCCCATTTGATGTCATTGCTGTCTGAAGGCTATGCTCCTAGGATGTACGGCTCTAGGAACACAACCGTAGCTCTTTCGGCCTTCACCAACGACATCACTACAACAGTCACAACCATATCAAGCCAAAGGTGCAAAAAGCGTACACATGAGTACAAAGCCAACGATGCTTACCGGGACTAGTAGACTTGGCTAGCTGCGTCAGGGGGTTATGGATGCTGTCATCCTAGGTGGAGGCGGTCTTCACATCCCCCGACACACTAAAGGGGAAACATGGAGCATGCAGAACTCCTCCACGAGGTCCTAGATGTTCATACAGTGCACAATTGCATAGAGCCTCTTCACATGCACTTCATTGTCCCAATCATGCATGATGTGTGGCAAATGAGATCAAGTCTATGAGACGACCGGTCTAGCGAAGGCTGCTCCCCAGCTCGATAGTGTGGTAAAAGCACTTACGGAGCCAGTTTGATTCCCATTTTGTCCACGTTTAGTTCAAAGGAAAGTCCTTTGAATAGATAGAACATAGCTAAAAGTTCACACTGGCTAGGTTGGAGTACTATCCATCGCCAATCTGCTTCAGCTGGCACCTCACGTTGTGCAAAGAAACGAAGAGAGGCTCGCTGGGTATGGTGACCTCCAACCAGGCCTCCCAAGAGAAGACCATCAATCGCGCGATGGTGTTTGCCATAAGCTGCGGGAGCTCTAGACCATATGTACGGAGCATGCGGCAGGGATGCAAAGATTGGTGTTAAAGTATGCGGCGAAGATGATTGTCTCACCCTGTTGCGGTCACAGAGTGACTTCATTGTCCATAGGCCGACGAACAAGCTAGTGGTTGGAGACTTTACCGTCATGAACGAGTGTGTCAAGGAGCTTGTTTTTGACCATCCATGGCCCGAGAGTGTTGACACATGCTCCGGCCACCTTCTCCGTTGCCTTCCATCGCTTGCCGATAGGGTGTCTCGAAATGAGAGTCACCACTGCCGCGGCTGGAGAAGGGAGCCAAGGTTCTGCCACCTCACTGCTACGATCCATCATGACCACCAAGAGAGGGACAGGCGTGAAAGAGGTGGCAAGAAGCACAATACAAACGCTAATGGTGACAGGCGAGAATGAGAGGTAAGCAAGGGGGCGTGTTCAACCCAAGCATCAAAAGCCCTTAAGTACAGATGGGACATGACATTACTAGTAGCAGAACGAGCGTGTCTTTTCAGGAGGCATGCGTGCGCCGTAACTGGTGCAGCAGACCACGCCACATGTCTCATGCTTGGATTGCCACCATGTGTACAGCGTAGGGAATTCCAAGCAATCGTCAATGGCGTCACCTTAAAAAAACCAAGCAACCGACCGAAAGGCCGATGAGATGGAGGGGGGGGGGGGCAAAAGCAACTAGCATGGCCTTGGCCCACTAGTCACAAAAGCCTTGACCATAAGAGGCTACTATTGGGGGAGTAACCCCCACTTTGACCCAATCAGCCTATCATGCCAAAGGCCCATTAGTATGTAATTTACATTGCCAGTGCCAAAAGACTGTGCCAAGAAAGGACATTTTTACCCTTACTGTCAATAACCCTAGCAGGGGCATTTGTGTAAAATGACCTCCTAATGGCTATAAATATGGCCCTTAGAGCACCATGAAGAGAGAACTCATTTTTTGTAAGAACAAACCAAAGTATTAATAGTGGCGTGGTACTTGTTTTTTACACTACTCCCTACTAGGTATCAAGCTTCGGGTAGCCCCTCTATGGCCTCTCCGTAGCCCCTCCTATCCACTGTTTAGCACATAACCACAATATATAATATTTATACAACAAAGTCAAATACTTATCACACCCCAATATTCATATAACAAAGCCAAATACTTATCACACACTATGGGTGACTTCTATATTTTCTCACACATTGCTATAGTGTCATGAACCATGATAAGAGTTTTGTGATGTCTTGTAAGTTGGAATGTGTGTTGCTCAATTTGATAATTTGTCCATTGCTTTGTTGGTAAAACAAACTACTACTTAGAAGCTGGTTTGGAGTATAGGTTGATGTTGAAAAACTTATCATCAAGGACTAAATAAATTACTTTTATGATGGATTGTTCCTCATGTCAAGTTGACTATACAAGGGCAGAACTTAAAATCAAGCACTCATCAACAACTCTCTCCTATGCAGTTCACACTTTAAGATACAAGACAAGCAATGAATATAAATCCAGAAGAATTAGCCAAATTTTGGAGTCGAAAGAGCAGTGTTATATTATCAATAAATAAATAAAGGAGTGCTCCACTATCTCCTAGAAAATGTGCTCACCCAAGTCTTTGGTCAACTTTGAAGATAATTAACAATCACTAGGACTGACAGCGAAATCTAACCACATTAGCTGACGAACGGAGTGACGTCATATAAAAAGGAATATTTTCGTCCTCTTCCGACACAAGAAAATTAGCCATCGCTCCTCTTCTCTGATTGCTCTTCTTGTTGGGCTACAAGAACATTTGGCTACCGGCCATTACACCCTTTTATAAATGCACTCGCAATCGTTGGCGTTGTACAACTCGCCTTGTAGCACAGCTCTTTCATTCACACAGATACACAAGACTGCAGCCTAGTCTCTCCTTGGCATCTTAAGACAAGTATCCATGGCGCTGGTGAAGGTGTTCGGGCCGGCGATGTCGACGAACGTGGTGCGGGTGCTCGTGTGCCTGGAGGAGGTCGGGGCCGAGTACGAGGTCGTCAACGTCGACTTCGACGCCAGCGAGCACAAGGGCCCTGAGCACCTCGCGCGGAACGTGAGTTTGCATATCTGTTGTTCAGTTGTTCTTCCTTTCTTGGATTTGTCTGTCGCACATGGTAAACTAGAAAGGTATAGGTGCCTTGCTTGATATGATCGATCGTTGTCATTTGTTCTTCTACTTTCAGCCGTTTGGACAGATTCCGGCCTTCCAGGATGGAGACCTGAAGCTCTTCGGTGAGTTCCCGAGTCTTGTGCTAGTTTCGACCACTACTAGTCTTTTGACAGTAGGAAAATCAAGCAGATATTGTCGTATGCTGCATCGATTCCTTAATCAAAGAGATGACATGTTTCCAAGCTACTTTGGTTTGTTTCGTAGGAGCGAACTTGTAATAATTGAGCATCTGAATTCAGGGGTACTTGGTATATGTAGGGATGAGACAAATCACACTTGGTTACCTCCTAAGCCATAAGAGGAACTTAAAACTATTTTTTCCTTGAAAATCCTAGTTAAAATGTTGAAATATAGGATTTCTTTATTAGTTCATGAATAACTTAACAAATATAGGAATTGATGTTGCAATCAAGTTTCAGTCACACCCATCTGTTGGCATAGGGAAAAGTCGTCTCTGATAGTCTGATTGTCATTAATTACACCTCACATGCTTTGAGTGATTGTACAATTGACTAGCACAAACAGAAGAACTTGATCAAGTGTTGCAACAAATGCTTCTAATAACTGATGAAGTCAAAATTCGAATGTTTCCATCATCTAACAGAATCTCGGGCAATTTCGCGATACGTGCTTCGCAAATACAAGACAGAAGAGGTCAATCTGCTGAGGGAGGGCAGCCTCGAGGAGTCAGCACTCGTCGATGTATGGCTAGATGTGGAGGCCCATCAGTACAACCCCGCCATTTCTCCTATCATCTACCAGCATTTCCTTGTGCCCATGCGAGGAGGGACAACCGACCAGAAGCTCATCGGCGAATGCATCGAGAAGATGAAGAAAGTATTGGATGTGTACGAGGCGCAGCTATCCAAGTGCAAGTACCTAGCTGGAGACTTCGTCAGCCTCGCCGACCTGAGCCATTTCCCGTACACATACTACCTTATGGCGACACCATATGCGTCAGTACTCGACTCGTACCCGCGTGTCAAGGCGTGGTGGGAGGATTTGATGTCGAGGCCGGCAGTTCTGAGGGTCGTGGCCCAGCTGCCCAAGAGCTCCGATGAGCTGTGAATAGTCACAGATTACGTCATGAAAAACCTACCTTCGTTTACTTTGTGTGGTTGGTCATTTTTAAGAAGTTGTGCGGTTGTGCATCCTGTATCTCAACTACTTGTGGTGTGTAGACTGGCCTCATGTTCTTATTTAATACAATGAAAAGTGGAACATCTATCAGGATATTCTTAGTCAAGAGTACCTAATCAAAGTTGATGTAACACTCCAGAAACCACATTATTCTAGAATATTACTAAACTACACCACCTCTACTTGGATTACAGGAAAATCCGGTAGCACCTCTCTATAACTAAAAACTACGCGGAAGCATGACAACAAACAAATAGTAGAAGATATAAAGAATAACATTTTAAAAACATAAAACATCTCATAAAATCATATATAACCTAGTTAAGATTGCTCAAACTCATCAAAAACCAACCGTCACCTAGCATCATTAACTTATACTGCCTAATGATGAGGAACGAAAATGATTAAAGATCCTCTATTTTATTACAGCAAACTCATGAAGAATTGTGCATGTTGATGTGCTGCTCTACCTCTTCCCAAACATGCTCAAGGATCACCTAGAGGGAGGAAAAACAAGGGCGCAATAAATTCTCAGCAAACAAACTATTTAACAAGTTAATTAAATCATCGATGATTAAGCATCAATTAATGTCTCGTGGTATAATGATAAAGCATTATCAATTAATTCTCAATAGCCACATTTCTATCCACAACCACAACTACTACCAACAACAGTAGAAACATTAGCAATTAATCCTCATTAGTCTTATTCATAACCACAACTACCATCAACAATGGTAAAGTATTAGCAATTAATCCTCATTAACCTCATTTATAATCACAACTGCAACCACTATCAACAACGGTAAAGCAATCACAACCAACAATGGTAAAGCAACTACAACCAACAATGCTCATTAACCTCATTCATATCCACATCCGCATCCACAACCACAGTAACTACAAGGAATTCACTCCCTGCCACAAGTGGCTCTCATGAGCCAATACCACTTAACATCTCTGAACAAGGATGATCCATATGAAATACATATGTATACAAATGATTCACAACAAATGTATATGTATACAAATGATCCACATCACTCTTACCTGGCAACATAAGAGTGTGCATCGTACTACGGCAATGTATGATGCTATACCGATACGATCGCGCTAGGTGCGGCGATAAATCCACAATGCAAATGATATGCTATGACATGCATGATATGACCACAATTACTTCATTAGGAATATAACTACATAGACAACAATGTATATATTAAAGCATATAACACAATAAGGCATCTCAATTTAATGGTGGATTAACAACCAAACATTCAGCAAATTTAGTGGAGATAGTAAAATTAACATGTTAAACTGTACCAACAACCGTTATATTTACTTACCTCTACCGAAGGGGCGAAGGGCTCAAGCACAGTAAGGAGCGAAGCCACTTGTTCATAAGTCACCACTCAGCACAAAACCACAATATAATATTCACAACTAAATGGTAAAGTAACACTATACCCGAGACTCGCCAACTCCTCTCAAACCGCTGCTCCTAATGCTTAGTCCATTGCAACAATAAGAACTTGTCTTTTTTTGTATCTTTTTATCCATTGATCAAACCACAACAACAAATAGTATTTTTTGAAATTTATAGAATGATAGCTACAGCTTTCATGAAGACACCATAATTTTATTCTGTCATTTAAAGGGTGTAATTCGCAACATAAAACAAAGGACAAGAATCGCAATGTGAGCTCGACTAGCGAATTTCTACACCACCACCAACAGTACACATGCTCCAACAATTATGAAATTCTACAAGAAGATATATTACAACATTCTCTTCAACTTTCATTATTATGAGAAAATTCATAAAATTCATTAGGATCTCTAAAACTGCCCACGAACAGAGACTGCACCCTGAATCCCACTCTGCAAGACTGCAAACTTATAACCTCTATTGCGCCCAAACCAATTGTCCAACAATTCTAAAAAAATATAGGAGCTAGATCTTTGCGTCCTCTACAACTTTCGTGTTCATGGGTTCCTCAAGAAAAATCATCTTGACTGCCTAAAATACTCGAACCCACGTACTGCCCAATCAGCCTACGCGTAGTACACCGATTAAACGCAAATCAATGATTGTCCCCATATGATCCACCTCTAACATCGAACCAAAAACCTAAAATCATCCTAAAACAGAGGGGAATAAGGTGAGAATTGATACCTAGGTTGATTCCACAAGATCACCTTTTCTCCTCCCTCCATCTTCCTTCATTCTTTCCTCCCTTCCCTTGTTCTTCCTCTCCTTCCTTCCCTTTCTTTTCAGCAGGGCAGTAATGGAGTAATGGAGGAATGGCGTCCTAGGGCAGGAGGCGTAAGGAGAAGGGCAGCCAGGGAGTGGGAGTGGCAGCCAAGGGGGTGGGAGGGGGGGTGGCAGCTAAGGTAGGAAAAAAGGGGAGGGGGAAATAAAAAGGGGAAGGGGGCGGGTGGGCCTCAGTTGGGCCTAAGGTGAGAGAATTCTCTCTTTCTAGGTAGCCCACAATACTTTTCTTTATATTATTAAATTATTTTTCTTCCTTTTAGACAAATCTCGTAGCTCTCTCCCACCTCCTGCGATTCATCGAAAAAGAAGATTCCATGAATCTGCTAAATATTTTCAAGAACACCGAAATGGCGTCTAGAGCATTACATTCTCCCCTTCAAAAAAGGATTCGTCCTCGAATCTAACTCCTCAAACCATAAAACAAGAGAACAACAAAGGAAACAACAACTACGAGTACTCACTAGCCTCGATGAGCTCGTGGTACTTCTTTCGCATATGATCCTCAAGCTCCCACGTTGCCTCCATCTCAGATTGATCATTTAGAGGACCTTTACATACTTGATGGTTTTCCTCCTCAAGACCCGCTCCGATGAGTCCAAGATACGTACTGGTCGACTCTCTATAGTGAGGTCCTGATCCACCGTGATCTACTCCAGGTTGATCTTGTACTCGAGGTCCCGTAGATACTTCCTCAGCATAGACACATGAAAAACATTGTGCACTCTACTTAACGAGCCCGGCAACTCCAATCGATAAGCCAGACTGCCCACACATGCAACCACTGGAAACAGATCAATGTACCACGGGCTAAGCTTCCCAGTGGTACAGAATCGAACGATGCTCTTGGGTGGTGATACCCTGAGGAGCACAAGATCACCAACTGCAAACACCAACTCACGACGCCGAATATCTGCATAACTTTTCTATCGGCTCTAAGTAGCCAACAGGTTCTGCCATTTTCGCAATATTCCCCCGCAACAACTATTAAATCATTTTCTAAATCTATCCTTCTACTTAGAACCCTTTTATTTTTTAAATATAATCAAGATATTACATTATACCCTCTTTTAAAGAATTTGACTGTGAATTCCACTCACATCATTCTACTTGAAGAACAACCAAAAGGTTTTACAAACGGAACCTAACTGAAAATAAAGAATTCTCAATGCAACCCACTCATAACCAACTTCCCTTAAAAGATTCCAATCCAGAATCAAAAGATTAATCATGAAAACTTTTCCACTCTCCAAGTAAACAATTGGAGAGAAACACCACATAAACCAAGAGTGAATTAACTTAAATGACCAAAACAAGCATTTTCTTTTCTTAACTAGAAAAACTACGCCTCAATATATTTAACTCAATTTGTAAATGACCTCTGTCATAAACACACAACATAAACAAGAATCAAGAGAACATTTCACTACTCGAGATAATAATATTTTCTTAATCATTTTCTTTTAAGAATTTAACTTTCTTGTACCAAGAAATTTTAAATCATCGCCCAACACACCAACTCATTTATCTTAAATTAGCAATCTCAACGATAAGCTCAAACTGGCATCATTTACACCTTTTATAGAGAGACTCTACTGACTCCACAGAACATACTCTAGCCAAGTCGTTGACCAATGAAATTACTTTAACAGATAATTCCTAATGCACCTCAATTCCTTAAGGATAATCAACTCGGAATTCACATCACACATGCACACACTCATTTACTACACCCAAAAGATGCTATCCACGATCATCACACTACTTAGAACCCACTTTATTCCACTATTTCTACACAACATTATTGGGCCTCCAAGGTTCTCGATAAAAATACAAAGCCCAAATTCAACCTTTGAAATTCCTACAATGAACCTCTCGTACAAAAAATCGCTAGATTCAAACCCTAAATTCTCACAATCCAAACATACTCAATCCTTATCATTAACATGTAAATATCTTCTCAACCAAAATATTTAGAAAGATTCTAACTCTTAAAGAGTTACTCACAAAAGTAAAGACATGCCTGACAATGACTCAAAAATCCCGAAAGTCCCAATAGTTGTCATAACCATTAGATTTGCTTCAACGACAACATTCTATTTAAATCAAATCCTTTCCAAGAATTATTCTAAGAAATCAATATATCACCCATGTATCTCCAACATCTTTATACTGAAAGTTTCACAAAATCATCTACTAGACTACCACAATCCAGTTGCCATTACACAACCTCGCGCGCAACGTGAGTTTGCATATCTGTTGTTCAGTTGTTCTTCCAATGGCACAAGTAAGAATATCAGATTTCACAAGATCCAATGGCAGAACCATACTGAGAATGAAGCGACGTGGGAAAAAGAATCAGACCTGCAGCAAGAATTTCCCAACCTGCTCCTTGAGTTCAGCAAATCTCGAGGTCGAGATTCTCTTTAAGGGGGGTAGGTTGAAATGAAACCGAATTTTCAAAAAGATTTGCAAATTCTTGAATTCTTGGTTTCTTGGATCTTTGCCAATCCTTGGCCCTTCCCAGCCCAAAGCAGCACCTGGCCCAACCCAACCCAACCCAGAACCATAACCGCCATAGTTGCTGCCGCTGCTACGCAGCATCGTGTAGCTCGTCCAAAAATCTCGCCACCGCCTCGAACCCGCCACCACGCCTCCGCGCTTCCACCGCAATCCACGCCCCCACCCAGCCAAGCATCGTGACACCCACCTACCACCGCCTCGACACTCGGGACACCTTCCCACCCAGCGCCACGCCGCCCGCCGAGATCGGCCGCCACCCGATTCTTCCTCCTCAAGCCGACCGCCTCTCACACCGACCCGACCCTCTCGACAACCTTGATCGCGCTAAATCCTCCGACAGCCGATCGTGACCCACCCCGCCACCGACCCACCTACTCACCAGCCCACTTCCTTCCGCAAGCCGGGATCGTGATAAGCCCAAACCGATGTAGCTCGCCTATTTAAACCCTGGAACCCCCTCCATCCACTAGCACACACCACCAGCCGGCATTAGCTGCGCCCGATCGCCCCCAAACCCCCTTTGTCATCCGAATTCCTGGAAATCCCGAGGTGAGCTCGAATCTCCAATTCGTGAATTAATCCATTAGCGCCTCGATTGCTTTGTTCAAGCATCTCAGATCCTCGTGAACCCTTCCTCCGCTTTCCCGAGGCTCCCAAAGTCCCCTCGGCCTTGTCCGCGTGCGCCGCCGTGCGGCCATTTGTGACCACCGTGGACAGCTCAAACTGACCACTCTCCGGGCAAGCCACCACCGCCACTAGCCTCCCCTGATCCTCTAGATGCTCAAAATCGAACCCGCTTGCCCCGAAGGCCCCTAGATCATCCCCATGCCTCGTAGGCACCGAGAGCACTCATGGCACCGCTACCGCGATTGCTCGAAAGGTACCGCACCAAGCCCAAAAATGGAGCCCTGGCACTCCCCTCGACCCGTTCCCACCCTTAGATTGCGTCGCAAAAAGCCCTAGCACCCCCGATTGCCGCCGCTTTTCCCTTGTTGTCGCCCAACCGCCGACGGAGGAAGACAACGACGACGTGGTCGATTGTAGCCCTCCACGCCCTAAGCCATCCAGCCGCCACGGCCCCCCAGCGCTAGCCGCTTAGATGAAATCGGACGGCCGCCGCCCGCGCGAGGCGCCACCAGCCGCCTGCTGCCGCGCTCACGGCCACGGAGTGCGGCGCGAGGCGCTGGCCGAGCGGCCGGCGGGCGGGCCGCGTGAAACATCAGAGCCAACCCGCGCAAGACAGAACCACCCACGATGAACAGCACCCGTTAACCTGCTATCGCTTCACCTCAAGACCAAACCCAAAAAGTGAGTTTATACTCATTTGAACCGCTTTGAGCCCTCAATCCATTTCGAGGTCCGTTTCCATACCAAACCCCCGCTGCCCAAAACCTTTACTTTAGAGTTTTGTCCGATTTTATTTTCGTTTTTCCGTCCAATTTCATTCCTTTGAAGCGGCCTAACTTTGTTTATTTTGTGCTAGTGCCCGACGGGCGCACTCCACCGACGCAGAAGAGGAAGCTCCATCCCAGCTCAAGATTTACCAGAATACGAGTTAGTTGAAATCCCCGAGTCGCAAGGCAAGTCGCATTATTCTTGATCATATTGAGCCTATGTCCAGTAATTATTTAAATACGCAATATTTTATTACATTACTTTTGCAATCGTTATTTTATGTACAATTATATTCTAATGTCATGACTTAGTTATAACCTACCATCGATAAAGAAACCAACTCTCATTTGTTGGCCATGCTCATTTGACGAAACCTAGTACATAAAATATAGAATTATTTGTACCACATGATAGTGTAGAAAACCATGTTTTATATCATAAGTGATCCGACGCTTGTCGGTAGGATTTGTAAAATAAATGTAGAGGATAGGAGTGATCACGGAAGCCATTAATTGGCTCGGTCCCCGACCTTATCCCGAGAGGAGGAGGCATGAAAATGAAAGGATGTAGTACAAAGCAGTACTGCTAGTGTCGAGATGCTAGCGGAGTTGCCTCGTAAGAATGCAAGGACAAGACCCTTATGCCTAATAAAGAACATAGTACCCGCCAACCACAAGCGTTGATTCACAAACTGGATTAGTAGTCACCCAGCTCGTTGAACCTTCACTAGTGCAAAAGAAGAAATGACGAGGGTGGTACAGCTAGACTACAACGATAGATCTCACAAAACGGGTCCTTCTTCCGACGATGGCCACTGGATTCCTGGTTTGTGCCGTGCCTAATCTATCGGTAAAGGCTATAAACAGAATCTGTAGGCAAAAATCTTTGTTTTCTTGATTCACCATGAGGATTAAGAAATCTTGTGGGTAAAGCCGAGCAGCTCTGCAGAGTGACATAAATGGTATTCGAATACGCCGTGCTTCCGGTTAACGAAGCTGTGTTTATTTGGGTGATCCCATTAATTAAGCATAAGTAGATTTGGAATAATTTTGGCAATATGTAAAGGTAAATGATCAAGTTTCTAAACCCAAGTTGTTAAGAAGTTTTTATTTGTTTTGTTTTAAACCTAAAATATTTTATAAAGGCAAAATTGCATCCACATAAAATAATAAAACCGTTATTTCATGTCCGTTGAATTCCTTTGCATGTAATTATTCAGTATCTTTCCGTGTGACTTGTTGAGTACGGTGGTTGTACTCATACTTGCTAAAACAACATAAACAGGAATTGGTCCGCAAGAAGTTGAGGTTTTTGAAGAAGCCGAAGACGACGGAGGTGCTTTCGACGAAGTTGACGTTTGGTTTTAGAGGTTGTTCTTCGCCAAAGCTTGCTCGTGGCACCTTTGGTTTATGTATTGTAAGGGCCGTGCGCCATCGCTAGACTTGGCGTTTAAGCCTCTATATTGAAATAAAGCTGGTTTGTACCCCTTTTAAGTACGTGTTTGCAATGATGTACGCCGCCATAAAGGCCTCGCAGCTTGAATAGTCCCGGTCACGTAAGATGAACAAGATCGCATCGCCCTCGAAACGGGTGTTACAAGATGTCGCATCGATTCCTTAATCAAAGAGGAGATGACATGTTTCCTAGCTACTTTGGTTTGTTTCAGTAGGAGCGAACTTGTAATAATTGAGCATCCGAATTGTGGGTACTTGGTATATGTAGGGATGAGACAAATCACACTTGTTTAATTACCTCCTAAGCCATAAGAGGAACTTAAAACTATTTTTTCCTTGAAAATCCTAGTTAAAATGTTGAAATATAGGATGTCTTTATTAGTTCATGAATAACCTAACAAATATAGGAATTGATGTTGCAATCAAGTTTCAAATTCACCCATCTGTTGGCATAGGAAAAGTCGTCTCGATAGTCCGATTGTCCTTAATTACACCTCACCGCTTGCGTGATTATATAATTGACTAGCACAAACAGAAGAACTTGATCAAGTGTTGCAACACATGCTTCTAATAACCGATGAAGTCAAAATTGAACGTTTCCATCATCTAACGTAATCTCGGCAATTTCGCGATACGTGCTTCGCAAATACAAGACGTAAGAGGTCAATCTGCCGAGAGGGCAGCCTCAAGAGTCGCACTCGCCGATGTATGGTTAGATGTGGTTCGTCAGCCTCGCCGACCTGAGCCATTTCCCGTACACACACTACCTTATGGCGACACCATATGCGTCAGTACTCGACTCGTACCCGCGTGCCAAGGCGTGGTGGGAGGATTTGATGTCAAGGCCGGCGGTTCTGAGGTCGTGGCCCAACTGCCCAGAGCTCCGATGATCTGTGAATAGTCACTGATCACGTCATGAAAAACCTACCTTCCTTTACTTTGTGTGGTTGGTCTTTTTTAAGCAGTTGTGCGGTTGTGCATCCTGTATTTCAACTACTTGTGATGTGTAGATTGGCCTCATATTCTTATTTAATACAATGAAAAGTGGAATATCCAACAGGATATTCTTAGTCAAGTCAAGAGTACCTAATCAAAGTTGATTTATTATTAAGTCGCCGAATGCTATGAACCTTCCTTCCATGTGATTTCTGAATTTATTCAGAAGTAAATCTCTGAAATGGTGACCTCCCACATTGGAATTGTCTCCTCAGTGTTAGGACGAATGCTTAGTTTAATTTTCATCGAGGGCAAATCTGGAGTTTAGGAATCCGGGCAAGTTTAACCGTGGCAGGAATGTTGAGGTATGATATTGTGGCTCATAAGTTACTGAATTTTGAACAAAATTTGGCAAGCTGATAGATAGCGAATCCCATAACATGAAAAATCATCGTAAAGAGTATAGTAAAGTTTACATTAAAGATTGCTATGGGTTGACTCACTTTTCTCAGACCAAAGAAAAATATGGGCATGATATATTGTTCACCGCTCTGTCTTGTGAGAAGAACATTTTCTTTAGATTTCCCCTTCTCTGCAAGTTCGTCATTGACTTGGTTTGGTCTTTTCTTGGCACGTAACAGCAAAGTGAAATGCCCCGTACCCGATGACGCTAGAATATTGTGTTCACGTGGCTAATCTGTAAGCATCTAGGCTCCTATTTTCAGTGAAATTAGTGTTTTGGTGATTAATGACATTTACTTGCCAAGACTAGCCATGTTTCATGGTTATAAGTTAAGTTAGTGCTTGACATTGGCATATACGGGTTCTTGGTATTTATGGATCCTAAAGGTGTAAATGATGGCAAAGCATGAAAATTAAGGATCTTGTAATTAGAAATGATCAGGAGTTGAGTTTGAATCATTTTAGTGCTAAGTTTTGTTTTTGTTTTGGCCATACTATTAAAGGATTTAAAGCTAGTAGCTTGAGCTTGGTGAGGTTGTGTGGTTAGTTGTGATGCACACTAGATCTCTTTAGCTCATATCTAACGAGAAGCTAAGAAATCAAGTGAGGATGCGATTTGGTAAGAAAATTCAATGTTGCGTCGAATAATCCGATTGGGTTGGATTAAAGGTGGACAATTTAACAGAGAGCATGTCCAGAGAGGTTAGGAAGTGAGATTAACCAAGTGACTTGGAGCATGGTGTGAGATCAATTTCAGAGAGCATGTTTTGGAGTTCAATAGAATCGGATGATCCAAGTGGGCTAGAGCATTGGTCAAATCAATTCTCCCATATAAGTGTTAGTTGGGAACTCAATGGGACCAAGATAATCAGAGTGGGTCATACTATGGGTTGGATTAATTTGTGAGAGACTTGGTTTGAGATGAAGTGCATCCAAGTGGATCGGAGCAATAACCCGGACCAATTTCACGAGAGAGGTGTTCTTGACACTTTGCCTTGGTGCGGATGATGCGAGCAGGAGGATTATCCAAGTGGTGGATGATCGTCGACCCAAGTTGGATGATCAGAGTATATTAAGCGGCTATATTTTTATGCGTTTAGGCGTTTAAAATTGGATAATCCAAATGGGCTGTTTGTTTTAGATTCTAGGCAAGCTAGTTACTTCTAGTAGCCAAAGCTCTCCAAGCAGTCCGACTTTTGGGCGCTCGAGAATGAAAACGGATAGGCACGATTGTATTGGGGTGGCTGCAACATCGAGCTTCTCACAGTTCTGTGGGATGTTGCCACTTGAAGTTTGTACTAATTACCCACAAATGCCATTGGACAAGCCCCCGTCGCCTCTCCCATCTCGCCCCCTCCTCGAGGCCCCTGTCGCCCCTCAGAAGCCCCTCGGCGCGTCTCCCCGCGATCCACCCCAGGCCCCGTTCGCCTCTTCTCGAGCCACCACCCCCGCCCGCCCCACTCAGATATGCCTCAAAGCCCCTCGTTCCTCCCGTCGCGCCCCGCTCGTGCCTCACCGCTCAACTCCTTCAGATCCCTCCTGGCGCCTCATACCTTTCCTCCCCACGCCTCCTCCACCTCCCGCTCTGCGGCGCCACAGCACCCCTCCCCCACCCGCACGCCTCCCATCTTCTCCTCCAGCATCGCGCGTTCCCCTCCTCCCTCCTCCTCCCTCGGTGCCCCCACCCCGCGACCTCTCCCCGGTGCCATCTCTCCCGCCTCTCCGCCGCCCCCTTCATCCTCCTGCCCGGATCCGCCGCCCCGCCCCTTCTACTCCTCCTCCCAGCGCCTCCTTCCTCCACCCAACCGCGCGCTTACCAAGGTATGAGTTAATGTTACGTATATGTGTTAATGTTACGTATATGAGTTAATTTGGAACCTACCATATAGAAATTACACATTTTGTTACGAATATGTGTTCTTGCTTGAAATCGCTTGAAAATGGAGTATTAAGTCAGCTTCTAGTGTTCCTTGGGAAATTGTTGTTACTAAGTAGTTGTTGCGAATTATTCTAATGTTGTAGATGTGAATTTATCAATCTGATAATATTTGGATGCTTGATTCTTCTCTATGAACAGCATGTCAAAATAGGAATTTGTTATCGAACATCAATTCTTGTAAACTCAAAAATGTTGGAAATGCAATGCATTGTAATGCTTTAATTTCTTCAAGCGGTCTGAATAACTTTGTACTAGAACTAACATTTGTGGTCTTTCATTTATCAAAGTTGCTTGTGCGGATTAGCTTGGGTGCAAGTTAGCTTGGGTGCTTAGATGTTCCTATGCTCGGTGCCATCTAAGAAGCATTTTAGGCTGTAGTTATCATTA